>CM059439.1:4866301-5143801 GCA_030390025.1 Squalus acanthias | reverse complement strand
AGCATTTGACCGAGTGTGGCATCAAGGAGCCCCAGTAAAACTGAAGTCAATGGGAATCAGGGGGAAAACACTCCACTGGCTGGAGTCATACCTAGCACAAAGGAAGATGGTTGTGGTGGTTGAAGGTCAATCATCACAGCCCCAGGACATCGCTGCAGGAGTTTCTCAAGGCAGTGTCCTAGGCATAACCATCTTCAGCTGTTTCATCAATGACCTTCCCTCCAACATAAGGTCAGAAATGGGGATATTCGCTGATGACTGCACAGTGTTCAGCGCCATTCGCAACTCCACAGATAATGAAGCAGTCCATGCCCGCATGCAACAAGACCTGGACGACGTTTAGGCTTGGGCTGATAAGTGGCAGGTAACATTCGTGCCACAGAAGTGCCAGGCAATGACTATCTCCAACAAGCGAGAGTCTAACTACCTCCCCTTGATATTGAATGGCATTACCATCGCCGAATCCCCCACTATCAACATCCTGGGGGTCACCATTAACCAGAAACTTAACTGGACCAGCCACATAAATACTGTGGCAACAAGAGCAGGTCAGAGGCTTGGTATTCTGTGGTGAGTGTCTCACCTCCTGACTCCCCAAAGCCTTTTCACCATCTACAAGGCACAAGTAAGGAGTGTGATGGAATACTTTCCACTTGCCTGGATGAGTGCAGCTCCAACAACACTCAAGAAGCTTGACACCATCCAGGACAAAGCAGCCCGCTTGATTGGCACCCCATCCACCACCTTAAACATTCACTCCCTCCACCACCGGCGTACCGTGGCTGCAGTGTGTACCATCTACAAAATGCACTGCAGCAACTCGCCAAGACTTCTTCGGCAGCACCTCCCAAACCCGCGACCTCTTCCATCTAGAAGGACAAGGGCAGCAGGTGCATGGGAACATCACCACCTCCAAGTTCCCCTCCAAGTCACACACCATCCTGACTTAGAAGTATATCGTCGATCCTTCATCGTCGCTGGGTCAAAATCCTGGAACTGCCTACCTAACAGCACTGTGGGAGTACCATCACCACACGGACTGCAGCGGTTCAAGAAGGCGGCTCACCACCACCTTCTCAAGGGCAACTAGGGGTGGGCAATAAATGCTGGCATTGCCAGCGATGCCCACAACCCATAAATGAATTAAAATATATATATATATATATATATATATGTGTATATATATATATATATGTGTGTATATATATATATATATATATATATATGTGTGTGTATATATATATATATGTGTGTGTGTGTATATATATATATATGTATGTGTGTGTGTGTATATATGTGTGTGTATATATGTGTGTGTAGATATGTGTGTGTCAGGACTCAAAGGGCTGCGAGAAGGAGTTCACCTCCTTTAACCATCACAAGGACCTTTACAGTCAAGTCTCCTTCAGTTGGGAACATTCACGCTTTTGAGTCGTTTAGCTCGGTCTTAACCCTTGCTCCGCAAAGTTTAATTAAGGGCCCCCTTCATCCTCGCTGCCTCTGTTGAGGTCATTAAGCCATTTCCTGCAGTCCCCTTGTTGCGGTGCATTTTATTTACTTTCCCAGGAATGTTGTGTGCCCGCTTTGTGTAGGTGTATTGCTTTTTGAGTACATTAATTACTCCTTTGGTTTTCAGAGTTTATTTCACTAAAGTAGAAGTCATGCTCCTTAGAACATGGCTTATGTCTCGCTGGGGTTTTGCCTGCCATTTTGTTTGTACTTATACCTCCAGCAGAAACAAAGTCTGCCCGCTGATTAGCAAAGGTTAAGTGCTTTATTTCCTGTTATTAGCCTGCCTCATTTGCATGATTGCAGCCAGAATTCCAAAGAATAAAAAAAAATCTAATTTCTTTCCCTTTCTTTGCTGCCCCTCTCCAGAGCGCACAGGCATTTTTTTTTTCAGTGAAGCCTATTTCTCTGGGTGCTCGTACTCCTCTGTGAACGGCCATTCTTCATGTGTGGGACTAGACTAGAGTACCTGCAGGCTGTTTGGCCATGGGGAGCGTCAGGGCCCCGTGCAGTGCTGTCCTCACTCGACATGTACGTGCTCACACATGGGTGTCAGAGGGTAACGATCAGGAGCACAGTATAGATACGGATGAGGAAAGCCTAAACTAAAAAAAAAGAAAGATTTGCATTTATATAGTGCCTTTCACGACCACCGGACGTCTCAAAGCGCTTTACAGCCAGTGAAGTACTTTTGGAGTGTAGTCACTGTTGTAATGTAGGAAACGCGGCAGCCAATTTGCGCACAGCAAGCTCCCACAAACAGCAATGTGATAATGACCAGACAAACTGTTTTTTAGTGATGTTGATTAAGGGATAAATATTGGCCAGGACACCGGGGATAACTCCCCTACTCTTCTTTGAAATAGTGCCATGGGATCTTTTACATCCACCTGAGAGAGCAGATGGGGCCTCGGTTTAATGTCTCACCCAAAAGACAGCACCTCCGACAGTGCAGCACTCCCTCAGCACTGCACTGGAGTGTCAGCTTAGATTTTTTGTGCTCAAGTCTCTTGAGTGGGACTCAGAACACACAACATTCTGACTCTGAGCTGAGGGTGCTACCAACTGAGCCACGGCTGACACTCTGGAAGAGGAAGAAGCAGAAGAGGAGGCAGCTGAAGAGGAGGAAGCAGAAGGGAATGGTAGCATGGTGGTTATGTTACTGGACTAGTAATCCAGAGGCCTGGACTCATTTTCCAGAGATATGAGTTCAAATGGCAGCTGGGTAATTTAAATTCAGTTAGTTAAATAAATCAGGAATAAAAAGCTAGTATTAGTAATGGTGACCATAAAACTATTGGACTAATGTCCTTTAGGAAAGGAAATCTGCTGTCCTTACGTGGTCTGGCCTATATGTGACTCCAGACCCACAGCAATGTGGTTGACTCTTAACTGCCCTCTGAAATGGCCAAGCAAGTCACTCATGTTGTAACAAACTGCTATGAAAAGCAATAATAAGAATAAAACCAGATGGACCACCCAGCCCAGTCAAACCTGCAAAGTTCTCACTAACATTAGAAATAGGAGTAGACCATTTGGCCCTTTGAGCCTGCTCTGCCATTCAATAAGATCATGGCTGATCTTCTACCTCATCTCCACTTTCCTGCACTATCCCCATATCCCTTGATTATGTTAATATTCAAAAATCTATCGATCTCTGTCTTGAATATACTCAACAACTGAGTCTCCACAGCCCTCTGGGTAGAGAATTCCAAAGATTCACAACCCTCTGAGTGAAGAAATTCCTCCTCATCTCAAATGGCCGGCCCCGTATCCTGAGACTATGACCCCTAGTTTGTACTGTCCAGCCAGGGGAAACAGCCTCTCAGCATCTACCCTGTCAAGCCCCCTCAGAATTTTATACGTTTCAATGAGATCACCTCTCATTCTTCTAAACTCCAGAGGGTATAGGCTCATTCTACTAATCTCTCCTCATAGGACAACCTTCTCATCCCACGAATAAATCTAATGAACCTTCGTTGCACCCCCTCTAAGGCAAGTATATCCTTCCGTAGGTAAGGAGACCAAAACTGTGCACAGTACTCCAGGTGTGATCTCACCAAAGGCCTGTACAATTGTAGCAAGACTTCCTTATTCTTATACTCCAACCCCCTTGCAATAAAGGCTAACCTATCATTTGCCTTCCTAATTGCTTGCTGTACCTGCATGTTAACTTCAACCCATGTCACCTCCCCATTCTTACACCCAACTACAATCCAAATATAAGAGATGATGAAATTGGCCAGTAGCACAAATCACTGATAGCGAATCGACGGCCTGTTTAACGCCACACCCAATTTTCTTTTCCATGGACTTCAATGGAAAACCTGAGGTGACTTTTATCTATATTGATGATATATTAAATATCTTGGGTCAGTGCACACTTCCATTATAAATTCTTATGTCCACACTTAGAATGGAAACTGCCCATGTAAACTTGTCACGCGGTAATTATACCCCACCCAACCCTGCTCCCAACTAGGTGCTGTAGCTCCACCACTGGCAGGAGAGTGTAATTGCAGCATGCCAAGTTTACAGATCGAATAGGTGAACAGGTGAATGCACTACTTTAACAGCAGTGTCGCCCTGCTTATTTTAAAAGAGGTTAAGTTACCAACCTAACTTCACACAGAGGGACTATTGACACCACTGTGACACTATTGTATCAGCCAATGAGTTGGAGGTGGGGCAAGACTTACAGCCAAACAGTGAATTTTACAGCAAAGAGCAAAGCAAGCAAAGTCTATTGAAAAAGGGTCTCTACGAACTGCAGCAAACAGAACTCATGGCTAAGTGACAGGAAACAGAGTGTAATGGTGAACGGTTGTTTTTCGGACTGGAGGAAGGTATACAGTGGTGTTCCCCTGGGGTCGCTACTAGGACCACTGCTTTTCTTGATATATATTAATGACTTGGACTTGGGTGTACATTATTTCAAAATTTGTGGATGACACAAAACTTGGAAGTATAGTGAACAGTGAGGAGGACAGTGATAGACTTCAAGAAGACATAGACAGGCTGGTGAAATGGGCAGACAGGTGGCAGATGAAGTTTAACGCAGAAAAGTGCAAAGTGATACATTTTGGTAGGAAGAATGAGGAGAGGCAATATAAACTAAAGGGTACAATTCTAAAGGGGGCACATGAACAGAGAGACCTGGGGGTATCTGTGCACAAATCGTTGAAGGTAGCAGGGCAGGTTGAGAAAGCGGTTAAAAAAGCATACGGGATCCTGGGCTTCATAAATAGAGGTCATGATGCGGAGATGCCGGTGTTGGACTGGGGTGGACAAAATTGAGAGGTCGCACAACACCAGGTTATAGTCCAACAGTTTTATTTGAAATCACAAGCTTTCGGAGCTATCGATTGCTCCTTCTTCACCTGAGGAAGGAGCAATCGATAGCTCCGAAAGCTTGTGATTTCAAATAAAACTGTTGGACTATAACCTGGTGTTGTGCGACCTCTCAATTTCATAAATAGAGGCATAGAGTACAAAAGCAAGGAAGTTATAATTAATCTTTATAATACACTGGTTCGGCCACAACTGGAGTATTGTGTCCAATTCTGGGCGCCACACTTTAGGAAGGATGTGAAGGCCTTAGAGAGGGTACAGAAAAGATTTACAAGAATGGTTCCCGGGATGAGGAACTTCACTTACGTGGATAGACTAGAGAGGCTGGGGTTGTTCTCCTTAGAGCAGAGAAGGTTGAGAGAAGATTATACTCACCTGCCGGGGGTGGCGCTACAGCACCTAGCTGGGGGGGCGGGGTGGTGGGCATCGTTCCAGAGTGACACGTTTACATTGACATTTTCCATTCTAAATGTGGACACAGGAATTTATAATGGAAGTGTGCACTGACCCAAGATATTTAATACATCATCGATATAGATAAAAGTCACCTCAGATTTTCCATTGAAGTCCATGGAAAAGGAAATTGGGTGTGGTGTAAAACAGGTTGCCGCTCTCGGGCTGAAGTCATTAGAACAGCACGTATACATTCACCAGCGTGTTAAACACAGCGTTCAGTGCAACCTCAGCCCTTGTGAGTTCACTATGTCAGTTATATACTTCAATCTGCTTTAATGAAAAGAGTAGCACAGCACTCTCAGCCTCGGCTCAATACTCGCTAACACTACCTCACAAGGTAAGAAAGACTTGCTAAGATAAAAAAAAATCAATAGGTCAGTTTGTTTGTCCTGATATAGCTCAATAAACCCATGGCTACATTCTAAACATTAATCAATGGTGTCTTTTTGTTTAATTATTGTGAGCCATTTTTCAGTATGTCTTATACATAATTCAAACATAATCAATTTATGTGATGCTGTTCATTGTTTTACATTTCCAGTACCGTAATTTGATCTGTGAAGGATACAACAACTTGTATTTAAATAGCGCCTTTAACATAGTGAAACGCGCTTCACAGAAGCGTTATCAGACAAAAATGTGGCACTGAGCCATATAAGGAGATATTAGGGCAGATGACCAAAAGCTTGGTCAAGCAGGTAGGTTTAAAGGAGCGTCTTAAAGGAGAAGAGAGAGAGGTAGAGAGGCAAAGAGGTTTAGGGAGGGAATTCCAGAGCTTAGGTCCTAGACAGCTGAAGGCATGGCCGCCAATGGTGGAGCAAAGGAAGTGGGAGATCCATAAGAGAGCAGAATTGGAGGAGCGCAGAGATCTCGGAGGGTTGAAAGGCTGGAGGAGGTAACAGAGATAGGGAGGGGCGAGGCCATAGAGAAATAAGAAACAAAGGATGAGAATTTTAAAATCGAGGCAATGCTGAAACAGGAGCCAATGTAGGTCAGCGAGCACAGAGGTGATGGGCGAACAGGACTCGGTGCGAGTTAAGAGGGAAAGGGTGGAGCGACACACAACGACAACACACACAGGAAAGGGAATAAGGGTAGAGGCCTGGGCCTGATGTGGAAGCAGCGCGTCCAAACCAGGCGGCCTGAGAATCAATAGAAATTGGTGCTCGGGCCTCATTTGAATAATAGGGGCGAGCTACTGGCCCTTGTCGCACCTCTGCAGGAGACTGGGGATTTTAAAATTCTCATCCTTGTTTTCAAATCTCTCCATGGCCTCGCCCCTCCCTATCTCTGTAACCTCCTCCGGCCCTACAACCCTCCGAGATCCTTGCGCTCCTCCAATTCTGGTCTCTTTATGCATCTCCCACTTCCTTCGCTCCACCAGACAGCTCGCCCTCGGGGGAAAAGCAATTCCGGATCACCTGCCTCACTGGCCGCGGCCCTAAGGTTGGAGCGGGCTACGGGCATGAGGGACGATTGCGATTCCTGCGGAGCGGAAGAGCTCTCCTGCTCCTCTTGGCTCCACAGGAAGGGTTTAGGGAAAAAAATGTAATTATTACCTTCTGTTGGTGGCCGTGAGGGGGACTGCTGAAGAATCCTGAGTGAGGGAGGCCCGAAGCCTGCCCTGCTCACACGCCAATGAATTTTTGAAAAGGGGTCCTTTAGCATGCGTTAGGCCCCTGTTAGTCGTGTGGCGCTACCACCGTGTGTCACAGATTAAGAACAGATCAAGCCTGCGCATCCATGAGGCGCTGTGGGCCATCAGCAGCAACGCATTCCACCACAATCTGTAACAAAGTTTGAGTTGACCCCCCACCCCAGCCTCAATAGCTTTTTGGGGAGAGAGTTCCAGATTTCCACTATCCTTTGTGTGAATAAGTGCCTCCTGACATCAACCCTGAATGGCCAAGCTCTAATTTTAAGGATATTACATAGTATTACATAGTATTTACAGCCCAGAAACAGGCCATTCGGCCCAACTGGTCCGTGCTGATATTTATGCTCCTCACGAGCCTCCTCCCGAGCCTCCTCCCACCCTTCTTCATCTAACCCTATCAGCATATCCTTCTATTCCTTTCTCCCTCATGTGTTTATCTAGCATCCCCCTGAAATGCATCTATGCTCTTCCCCTCATGTGATAGCGAGTCCCACATTCGATATTATGTCTCCTTGTTTTGGACTCTCTGGAGGAATTACTTTCTATCTACCCTATCAACTCCTTTGATCATCTTAAACACATCAATTAGATCATCCTTTAATCTTCTATGCTCAAAGGAATACAAGACTAGTCTGTGCAACCTGTCCTCATAATGTAACCCTTTCAGCCCCGGTATCATCCTGGTGAATCTGTGCTGCCCCACCCCCCCCTCCAAGGCCAGTATATCCTTCCCGAGGTGCGGTGCCCAGAACTGAACGCAAACTGAGGCATCAAGAGAGCCACATCACTCTTTGTAGTTTGTCAGAATTGTGTTTTTCTATCGCTTTTGTTTGCTTTGCTTATCAAAAGGAAGGGCACCGCCAGATAAGACTGTTTTTCCCATTTTGCAGTACTGACCATTCCCAGCTGGCAATCCTGTTAAAGCGGGAAGTATTTTCAGGCACTTTCCCATTTAGAAAAGGATAACATATGGTTCTATCACCTTTGGCTGCCATTGAAAATATCTTCTTGTGGCAATAACACAGACCTACTTTATTGTACCCTTATCCATGCTTTTGTTACCTCCAGACTTGACTATTCCAACACTCTCCCCTGGCTAGCCTCCCATCAACCACCCTCCAAAACCTTACATGACCTCGCCCCTCCCTATCTCTGTAACCTTCTCCAGCCCCACAACCCTCCGAGAACTCTTCATTCCTCCAGTTCCGGCCTCTTGTGTATCCCCAATTTTCATCGCTCCACCATTGGCGGCCGTGCCTTCAGGTGCCGAGGCCCTAAGCTCTGGAATTCCCTCCCTAAACCTCTCCGCCTCGCTACCTCGCTCTCCTCAGCCATGGCCCAATTGGTAGCATCCCCACCTCTGAGTCAGACGGTTGTGGGTACAAGTCCCACTCCAGGGACTTGAGCACAAAAATCTAGGCTGACACTCCAGTGCAGTGCTGAGGGAGCGCTGCACTGTCAGAGGTGCCGTCTTTCAGATGAAACGTTAAACCGAGGCCCCGTCTGCCCTCTCAGGTGGGTGTAAAAGATCCCAGGGCACTATTTGGAAGAAAAGCAGGGGAGTTCTCCCCGGTGTCCTGGCCAATATTACCCCTCACTCAACATCACTGATTATCTGGTCATTATCACATTGCTATCTGTGGAAGCTTTCTGTGCACAAATTGGCTGCCACGTTTCCTACATTACAACAGTGACTACACTTCAAAAGTACTTCATTGGCTGTAAAGCGCTTTGGGACGTCCTGAGATCGTGAAAGACGCTGAATAAATGCAAGCCTTTCTTTTCTTTTTGCCTCCTGTAAGGCGCTCCTTGAAACTTACCTCTTTGACCAAACGTTTGGCCACCTGCCCTAATCCCTCGTTGTATTTTGTCTGATAATGCTCTTGTGAAGCGCCTTGGAAACAGAAGAAATGTTTGGGACGTTTCACTACATTAAAGGTGCTATATAAATGCACATTGTTGTTGTTGTTGTTGTGGGTCCTACTGGTTGCCCCCAGATATTTCTGTTTTGCTTTTCAATCGCGCCTGATGGCGGACAGCTCCAGGCAAACACGTAAATGACGGCAGACCCGTGGCAGGGCGGCCAGTCCAGAACCGCTGTCCCGCAAGTGGTGCTAGGGTGGAAGCGCACACCCTTCGAGGCAGCTTTGCATCGAAAAATGGCACCTGACAGAAAAATCGTGGTTGCCCCTTCTTCGGCTGCCATCGGAGTATCCAGGCCCCGAAAACCCACGATCCCACTCTTGAGTGAGGCTTTCGTGCCTGACCCCCGTCGGAATTCCTGGTGTAGGGCAGTTCGCATGCAGCGGGTGGGTGCCGATGCCAGCTTCAGCGCACGCGGGGCGTCCATTTTGGGGTTGGAAAGTCGCTATGGAGCAGGTTGAACTAGGACCATAAGCATACAGGAGGAAAAGACTTGGTCCTCTTACATCAAGGCCGCTTTCCTTCCAGCAACCGATTACTTTGCCGCCGGCTGCCACAGGTAAAGTGGCCGTGTACAATCTTGTGGGCCCTACTTCCACACTTTTCTATCGCTGGTGAGGCCCCGGCTGGAGTATTGTATCCAATTCTGGGCACCGCACTTTGGGAAGGATCTCGAGTCCTTGGGAAAGGTGCAGAGGGGATTTACTCGAATGGTACCAGGGATGAGGGACTTCAGTTTATGTGGAGAAGCTGGGATTGTTCTCCTTAGAGCAGAGAAGGTTAAGGAGAAATTTGATAGAGGTGTTCAAAATCACGAGGGGTTTTGACAGAGTAAATAGGGCGAAACTGTTTCTACAGGTAGGTGGGTCGGTAATCAGAGGACACAGATTTAAGGCAATTCGCAAAAGAACCAGAGGGCAGATTCAATAGTAACTTTCAAAAGGGAATTGGATAAATACTTGAAGGGGGAAAAATTTGCAGGGCTATGGGGAACGAGCAGGGGGAGTGGGACTCATTGAATAGCTCTTTCAAACAGCCGGCACAGGCACGATGGGCCGAATGGCCTCCTTCTGTGCTGGATGATTCTCTAATTGAAAGCGCTGTACGCCTGCTTCTTGCAGGTGAATGGTACGTGGGGCACCCTTGGTGGAACTGGCCGGAAATCCAGCAGATTATGTTGCCCCGCGAATTCTGCCTCCATCATCGTCGTCAGGTTGCAAGGGGGAGGTTTGGGTGTAAGAAACATCCACGCATCCCCTTTCCCCCTCTCACCCGCCCCCCCCCCCACCTCACCTTCCCCTGCCCCCCACCCCCCACTCCCCCACCACCCCAACCCAGCCAGGAAACCCCAGACCTTCTGGAATGGAGCGGAGGCCCAGCGTAAACGGATCCTGCCCCAAATTCTACCCCCATTTGCCTCACATCTGCCAGATGTTTGAGCCCATAAACTGCCCAATTTATCGTGATCCAGAATCAGCACAGGCTCACTTTATTGCGGGCCCCCTATTCCATTCAGAAGTGGAGCAGGAGCCGGAGATATCGAGCAGCAGATATTACGTTACGGAGTAGGATAAGCATGAACAAAAGCCTTGCAATGTGCGTATATATTTTTTACCTGTCACTTTTGATAAATAGTGACGAAACTCTATTTACAATACGCATGAATATAATTACCCTGTGTTACTATTGGAAGTTAAGAGAAGTAAAGTCTGAGTTGACATCAGAGCTAATTTAAACCAATAATGATTAATAAAGTGTCTCAGAAATGTGGCATCAGATATTTGATTGTTTTGGGTTTTTTGCGCTATTTGTTATACTGAGTGAGGCAAAATTGAGATTAGACAACGTTATGAATTAGCAGTCTTATCATCACAGCAGGCCCTAGTCTTAAGATAATGGAGCGTTTTAAATAACTTAATTTTTCAAAGACCTGGACTGAACTCTCCACAATGTTAACACGTTACTTTTGAGCTCACTAGCAGATTGGAGAAAGGTGTGAATCTGTCAATTGGAAATCATTGAATGCTTAGGTCATTAATCACTGTGAATAACAGCAACAATTTGCATTTATATAGCACCTTTAATGAAGAAAAACGTCCAGAGGCGTTTCACAGAGGCGCGATCAGACCAAATATTAGGAGGGGTAAAGAAAGAGGGGTACTTCCAACACCAGCTTTCTGATTGGTCACCTCGGAGGACAAGACCTGATTTCTGATGGTTCCCTTGGAGGACAAGACACACCCAGCAGTTTATCTGGAATGTGTAATCAGATCCTGCCTACCTAAGTAATCAATTACTTTCCAAAGTGTAATTCGAGCCATTCTGACTGCCAGGCTCTAGACAGAACAGAGCTCACGTAGAACAGACAGGGCTCACCCTCGCGGGTTAAGACCTTCTCGTACCCCCCAAGCAAGTTCCTGCCCGCCTCCCAACAAGTTCCTAACCTTTCTCCCACCCCCCGAGTTCCTGACCTCCCCCCAAGTTTCTGACTTTCCCCACACCCCCGAGTTCCTGACCTTCTCTCTCCCCGCCCAAATTCCTGACCTCCCCCCGACCAAAGTTTCTGACCTCCCCCACGTTCCTGACCTTCTCCCCCCAACAAGTTCCAAACCTTCCCCGCCTCCCCCCCCCCGCCCCAACATTGTGTGTGGGTCACAGATTGTTAACAGGTTTATTGACTATGAAGTGAATAGTGACAGTATCATGACTTCTAGATTTCGTCCAGTCCAATGATATCACTTGCCACACACGTACCGAGCTTTCCGAGAAATCAACCATGTCTAGGGGGAGGAGAGGGAGAACGTGCTGCGGGAGTAAAGGGAAGAACCTGATCCGTCTTACGATCTGGATCGTGTTCTCGCTCTCATTCCCCCCCCCCTTTAGACCTGGATCACATTCTTCCCTCATCCCCACTGTGCTCTCCGTGCTCTTTACCCCACTCCCCGAGTTCCTGACCTTCTCTCCCACCCGAGTTTCTGACCTCCCCTCCCCTCCGATCCTCTCTCTTCTCCCTTCGATTCTCTCTCTCCCCCTTCTCTCCCCCTCCTCTCTCTATCCCCCCCCCCCTCCCTCCTCTCTCTCTCCCCCTCCGGTCCTCTCTTTCCCCCTCTGATCCCTTCTTTCTCTCCCCCTCCTCTCCCTCTCTCCCTCTTCCTTGTCCAATTCCCTCTCTCTCCCCTCTCTCTCTCTCTCCCCCCCCTCCTCTCTCTCTCTCTCTCTCCCCTCCTCTCTCTCTCTCCCTTCTCCCCTCCTCTCTCTCTCCCTTCTGGTTCCCTCTCTCTCTCCCCTCCGATCCCTCTCTCTCTTCCCCGTCTGATTCCCTCCCTCTCTCCCCCTCCTCTCTCTCTCTCTCCCGCCTCCAATTCCCTCTCTCTCTCTCTCCCCTTTCGATCTTCTCTCCCCCGCTCGTCTTCAAAATAGTACCATGGGTCCCCAGCATGCCCTCAGTACTGCACTGGGAGTTTCAACTTAGATTTTGTGCAGAAGTCTCTGGAATGGGACTTTCTGACTCCGAAGTGAGAGTGCTACCACTGAGCCACGGCTAACACTGTTTTAAGGTGGGTTTTAAGGAGGGCTGTAAAGGAGCAGATGGAGATGGAGAAGCAGAGGGGTTTAAGGAGGAAATAATGCCACTTAAACCCAAGTTAAATAACAGGACTGTTTTCACTAGAGGTGTTTCCCAAATAGAACCCACTTCCTGTTGGCCTGTTTATATTTCAGGGCAGCTTAAGCTTTCTCCTTATCTCTTTCAGCACCATTCCTGAAGTACCTATTGCCCATTTTTACCTTCCTATGTGAAATCCTTTATACTTGCTGGCATTAAATGTCATCTGTCCTTGTTCTGCTGGCTTCTGCCCAATTCATTTTGTAGTTTCTGAGCTGCCTCCTTCGAATCCACTGCCGCTTCTGGGTTGATATCAGCTGCAAAGATGGCCAATTTCCCTTGAGCTTGTGAATCCAAGCCATTACTGTAAATTTGAAACAGCAGTGGTCCCAATCGCGATCCCTAGGGCACCCGACTAAAGTACTTCCCCCACCCCGCCCCCCCCCACCGCCTCCTCCCCGCCCCCTCTCCCACCCCGGCATAACTCCTCTAACAAGGACCAGTTGTTTTTTATCCCTCAGCCAATTTCTTATCCGTTCCCAAATTTACCCTGGAGAAGTTATTATTAAAAGTGTTCACATTGAATCCTCGGCGCCCCTGCCTATGTCTGTTGGCTCTGCTCCATGCTCTCAGAGGGGCTCTCCCCCGGTTTCTCCATTCCTGGCCTTTCTGGCACCCTTTCTGTGCCCCTGACCCAGACATTCACCCCCCCCCCCCGAGTCCACTGGCTCCAATCCCGATCCAGCCAAGTTCACCTCAGGTCCTCCCACTGTGCTCCTGATCCAGGCAGGCCTCCTAAGTTCACAAGGTCCGAGCCATTGGCTGGAAACAACAACAACTTAAATTTATATCGAGCCTTTAACGTAGTAAAAGCTCCCAAGGTGCTTCACAGGAGTGATTATCTGACAGAATTTGTCACCGAGCCACGTAAGGAAATAATATGACAGGTAGAGGAAGGTTTTAAGGAGCATCTTAAAGGAAGAGAGAGAGCTAGAGAGGTGGAGAGGTTTAGGGAGGGCATTCCAGAGCTTAGGGCCCAGGCAGCTGAAGGCACGGCCGCCAATGGTGGAGCGATTAAAATCAGGGATGTGCGAGAGGCCAGAATTGGAGAAGCTCAGAGATCTCGGAGGGTTGTAAGGCTGGAGGAGGTGACAGAGATAGGGAGGGGGCGAGGCCATGGAGAGAATTGAAAACAAGGATGAGAATTTTAAAATCGAGGAGTTGCCGGACCGAGAGCCAATGTAGCGAGCACAGGGGTGATGGGTGAACGGGAGATGGTGCGAGTTAGGACACGGGCAGCAGAGTTTTGGATGAGCTCAAGTTTATGGAGGGTGGAAGATGGGAGGCCGGCCAGGAGAGCATTGGAATAGTCAAGTCTAGAGGAGGCAAAGGCATGGATGAGGGTTTCAGCAGCGGATGAGCTGAGGCAGGGGCGGAGTCGAGTGATATTACAGCTGTGTAAATATGCAGTCTTGGCGATGGAACGTATATGTGGCCGGAAGCCCATCTCGGGATCAAGTACTTTGGGGTGTGGTGAGTGCGTGACAAAGGTGCTATCTACAAACATTTTGACAACATTGGACAGGAAAAGACCATCTGGTCCATCTCGCCTGTCCCATACAGTTGTGGTGCCTTACTCGTCACACCAAGAGGCTCCTTACCCCCGAGGTGCCATATAAAGGGCGGTGGAAGCAGATTCAATAATAACTCTCAAACGGGAATTGGATAAATACTTGAAGGGGAATATTTTTCAGGGCTGTGGGGAAACGGCAGGGGGAGCGGAACTAATTGGACAGTTCTTTCAAAGAGCCGGCACAGGCACGATGGGCCGAATGGCCTCCTTCTGTGCTGTATCATTCTATGATTTTGTGAAATGGAAGTTTTATCCGTACCAATTCTCGATCAAGGTGGGAAAGATTGTGCAAATTCCATCACAGAGACATCTGAAGTAAATGTTAGGATGTAGTAATCTAGAAGAGAACTTAAAACACATGGATGGCAAACTGTGCGGGTTGTGATTTACGTTCTCCATAATCCAATTCCACATTTCTGCTCCAAGACGTGAAGCTCTGCCGGAATGGTTAGAGTGTAAAATTGACCCGTTCTTGATGAACATGAGTTTGTTTTTCTAATGTATGTCGGGTAGAATTGATCTGGATCGTTGCACTATTTTTCAATTACTTGACCACTATCGTGTAAAGCTCTTACTTATTTGGGGCTGAGTGGGTAAAATGAGATAACCATGTTTGACAGATTCCAATAAAATGACAGCCTGTTCTTAATCTGGTGTCCTTTTACAAAAAAAAAATGAGTGGTGTTGTGAAGGGGAAACAGTGAGCAATCATGAGCACATTGACAGGTTTATTTTCAAGGAACTTGATTTCCTGTGGAACAAAGCTTTACTCATTTCCTCGCTGGCAGAGGATACCAGCCTTCCATTCATGGAGCAATGGGAGAGCGCAGATTTTTCCATCTGATGGACACTTCATTACTGGGCTGGATCACTAGCTCTATCTCTCTCTCTATCTCTCTCTCTCTCTCAGCCTCAGTATCTCTCTATTCCTCTGTCTCTCTTACTCTCTCTCTCTCACTCTCTCTCTCTCTCTCTCTTTCTCTTTCTCTCGCTCTGCCTCAGTCTCTCTCTCTCTCTGCTCCTCTGTCCCTCTTTCTCTCTCTCACTGTGTCTTTTTCTCTTTCTCTCGCTCTGCCTCAGTCTCTCTCTCTCTGCTCCTCTGTCCCTCTTTCTCTCTCTCTCTCTTTCTCTTTCTCTTGCTCTGCCTCAGTCTCTCTCTCTCTCTGCTCCTCTGTCCCTCTTTCTCTCTCTCACTGTGTCTTTTTCTCTTTCTCTCGCTCTGCCTCAGTCTCTCTCTCTCTGCTCCTCTGTCCCTCTTTCTCTCTCTCTCTCTCTTTCTCTTGCTCTGCCTCAGTCTCTCTCTCTCTCTGCTCCTCTGTCCCTCTTTCTCTCTCTCACTGTGTCTTTTTCTCTTTCTCTTGCTCTGCCTCAGTCTCTCTCTCTCTCTCTGCTCCTCTGTCCCTCTTTCTCTCTCTCTCTGTGTCTTTTTCTCTTTCTCTCACTCTGCCTCAGTCTCTCTCTGCTCCTCTGTCTCTCTTTCTCTCTCTCTCTCTCTCTCTTTCTCTTTCTCTCGCTCTGCCTCAGTCTCTCTCTCTCTGCTCCTCTGTCTCTCGCTCTCTCACTGTGTTTTTCTGCCTCTCACTGACTCTGCCTCTTTCTCTCTCTCTGCCTTTCTCTTTGTCACTCTTTCTCTGCTCCTCTTTTCTCTTTCCCTCTCTCTATACCACTCTGTGTTTCTCCCTTTCTCTCTCTCTCTCTCTCTGCCACTCTTTCTCTGTTCCTCTTCCTCTTTCTTTCTGCCACTCCCTGTGTCTCTTTCTCTCTCTTTCTGTGTCTCTCAGACTCTGCCTTTCTTTTTGCCTCTTTCTCTCTGTCTCTCTCTTTCTCTGCCCCTCGTGCTCTCTCTTCTCTCTCTACCACTCTCTTACCTTGTGCTCTTCTCTCTCTTTCTGTGCCTCATATTCTCTGCGCCCTCTCTCTCTCTCTCTCTCTCTCCAGTATGAACCAGCCATATTTGACACTTCAGGCAATAAAATGGCTAAATGCAAGTTTGCTGTGAAAGGTACGTAAAGCCACTACCCAATCTAGTATTAAATCATATAAACTAAAAGATCTCAGGTTCAATATCCATTATAGGTGTCAGCTGTGACTCAGTGGTAGAATTCTGGCCTGTGTCAGAATGTCATGAATCCAAGTCCCACTCCAAACACTTGAGCACATAATCTAGGCTGTCAGTTCAGTGCAGTACTGAGGGAGCGCTGCACTCTCTGAGGTGCCATCTTTTGGATGATACATTAAACTGAGGCCCTCTCTTCCCTCTCAAGTGGATGTAAAAGTTCCCATGGCACTAATTCAAAAAGGAGCAGGGGAGTTCTCCCTGGTGACCTGGCCAATATTTGTCGACCTGGACATTATCTCATTGCTGTTTGTGGGAGCTTGCTGTGTGCAAATTGGCTGCCGCGTTTCCTACATTACAACAGTGACTACACTTCAAAAATACTTGATTGACTTTGGGACATCCTGAGGTCATAAAAGGCCCTTTAAAAATACAAGTGTTTAAAATCATAAAGGGTTTAGATGGAGTAAATAAAGAGAAACTGTCTCCAATGGCTGAAGGGTCGATAACCAGAGGGCACAGATTTAAGGTGATTGGCAAAAGAACCAGAGGCGACATGAGGAAAAACTTTTTTGCGCAACAAGTGGTTAGGATCTGGAATGCACTGCCTGGTAGGGTGGTGGATACAGAGTCAATAGTGGCTTTCAAAAGGGAATTAGATAAATACTTGATGGAGAAGAAAATGCAGGAAAATGGGGAAAGAGCATCTGTGGAGAGAGAAACAAAGTTAACGTTTCAGGTCGATGACCAAAGGTCCTGACGAAAGGTCATCGACCTGAAACGTTAACTCTGTTTCTCTCTCCACAGATGCTGCCTGACCTGCTGACTGTTTCCAGCATTTTCTGTTTTTATATTAAGGAATTAAAGATTAATGCCTGGACAATGAAAAACAACTCGCCTGAATATTTAATGCCATAGCATGAGCTAAATGTAGGAGATGATGTGTTGGACAGGCAAAAGCTGAATAAACAGTCATCCTATAAATATACGTAATGTTGAATTATGCAATCACCTGCATTAAAATGAGTCACTGAAAGAATTTTAAGGTGTGAAGCCATTGAATACTGGAGTTATATTACTGCAATTAGCTAACTCATTCTGGTCCTGCATGAAAGGCACAGTATTTAACAGGATAATAGATCACAGATTGGAAAGAATTGGGGACAAATAATTTGTCTGATTTTCAATTGCGTGTAATTTCAAATGAATATTCAGCTCTATGCTAGACTGTACTTCCTGTTTTTTATTGTTGGCATGTTCCATTTATTTGAAATAGATCGCCAATCATTTTAAGTCTTGCTGAACTACCCCCCACCCTGCCATTTCATGGGCACCAGTCGCCCTCTGGTACCTCACTCGACTGACTGCCTCTATGTATAATCCTGGACCAGGAATGCCATGAGACTATTCTCATCATGAGGGAAGCTGCAGTCCAAGCAATTATGTCCTCACCTGATGTCCGCAGTGCACACTAACCCTCAAGAGGTCCCTGGATACCAATCAGTAGTGGGAAACTTGACCGATTTTCCACTCGGTAGCCCAGGGCTGCTGATACCAATTGAAGAAACCCTACTGAAATTAACGAACTCAGTGCAGGCTTAGAATTGAACCTCGCACCAAGCCCCGTTTATCAATCACCCCCTGAGCTCGCTGACCTAAATTGGCTGCCAGTCCAGCAATACCTTGAATTTAAAATTCTCATCCTTGTATTCAAATCCCTCCATGGTCTTGTTCCTTCCCTATCTATTTCAGCCCTACAACTCTCCGAGATCGCTGTGTTGTTCCAATTCTGGCCTCTTGTGTGTCTCCCGCTTCCTTCACCCCACCATTGGTGGTCATGCCTTCAGCAGTCTAGGTCTTAAGCTCTTGAATTCCCTCTCCAAACCTCTTTGCCTCTCCAGCCTCCGCCTCCCTCTCCTCCTTTAAGACGTTCCTTAAAACCTACCATTGGCCAAGCTGTTGGTCACCTGTCCTAATATCTCCTTATGTTGTTTGGTCTGGTTCTTTCCTCCCCTCCCCCCTTTCCCTGCCCCAACACTTGCTGAAAAACCTGTTCCATCTCTAACTTTTTCCAGTTCTGACGAAGGGTCATCGACCTGAAACGTTAACTCTGTTTCTCTCTCCACAGACCTGCTGAGTATTTCCAGTGTTTTCTGTTTTTATGACAATGTCATTTTGCTGTTTGGCAAATTGTTTTTAATTTATTCTTACACGCTCTTTGGCACCTGCTTGCCACCCCAATCTGACACAAGTATTTGCTGCAGCTCCTTTTAATTGCCAGTGTAGTTGTCGGAAACAGTCAGCCAACCATTACATTTCAATGTGATCCCATTGCAAACGGGCCCATTTTCAGGAAAATTGTACTGGGGCAAAAACAGAGATGACTGAGTCTTGAAGAGGGTGCAGAGAGGAGCCTCAAGATCGATCCTAGCATTGAGAGGGTTAAATTATGAGGATTGGGGGAAACTTTGGCTTTTGAGACCGGAAAGGGCATGGGTAAGAGGCAAACTGATCAAAGCAGACAGTGAGTGAACTGTATAGACAAGGTTGATCTGGAACATCAGCTCACCTTGAACTTTGACAGCAGGTCATGGATGCACAGGTTCAAAAGCAGCGAACGGCAAATTTAGGAACTGATAAAGAAAAGAAAAAAAAGAAAGACTTGCATTTATATAGCACCTTTCACGGCCAATAGACGTCCCAAAGCTCTTTACAGCCAATGGAATACCTTTTGAAGTGTAGTCACTGTTGTAATGTACGAAACGCGGCAGCCAATTTGCGCACAGCAAGCTCCCACAAACAACAATGTGATAATGACCTGATAATCTGTTTTTGTTATGTTGATTGTGGGATAAATATTGGCCAGGACACCAGGGATAACTCCCCTGCTCTACTTCGAAATCGTGCCGCGGGATCTTTTACATCCACCTGAGGATGCAGACGGGGCCTTGTAGGTGGTTTGCTTTGGTGGTTCGAATCACCTCTCCTACTTAGTTCTAGATGACAGGAATTACGGTGAACAAGATTGGAAACACAGACAAGCTTTTCGGACTCAACCGTACGGTGTTTAATAAGGTTAACACACACACCCGCCTCCAGTACGTAAAATGCCTGGTGGCGTAAAACAAACAGTACAACAATACAACTTGGCCCGTCGAACAGGCCCGTCTCGTGTTAAGATGCCTAAAATCACACTGTGTTGCAATACAGAGTATAACACGGACTTGTCCCACAAACCCCGGAACATACACTATATACAGTAATACACACAGAACCTCCCCACTAAACCCTTCTGGCTTGGTTGGGACACACAATACCCCCTCACACAGTACCGGTGGTCTTAAGGATGCGTGGGCTTGGACAATGCTCACCCCGATTGTCCGTTTTCTTGCTCGCTGCTCCCCTGCATAGAGCGTGTCTCCTGGTTCCGTATCGCCGATGCAGTATCCAAGTCCCAGTTTCGAGGTTCGTTCCTACAGTCGAAGAGCAAGGCAAGGCTCTTGTCGCTCGTAGTGGTTTAGAGCAAGCAAGAGAGAGAGCGAATTGGCCAAGCTGCCTTCTCTATATCCTAAAAGTTCATTCTGCTCTGTGTAGTTGTAGTGATGTCTTTTTAATCACCCTTCTTTGTCTTCTTTCCCGCCTTTTGGGGCTATCCCATCTCGGTGCTGGTGATAATGGCAGATGATGGGCCGCACTTCTCACCTGATCCTGGGTTAAGTGGCTTCCCATTGATTTACAATGGCCCCCCTTTTGTCCGGTTCCTGCCTTTCGGGACTATCTCATCTCGGTGCTTGTGACCGTATGAGTCATCTCCCCGGATCCATTGGGCCAGAAATTTGGGTCGGAGGCTTCCCGCGGGTGCAAGCCCCCAACCTGCACTGACCTAACGCGCCTGCCGTTGTGTTCTGGGCCCGCGTGGAATTCCAATCCTGGGCCTCCTCCAGCTGCCGGTGTGCAGTGCTTGCGTATCCCAGGGGCGCAGTTAGCTCGAAGCGTCCCCTGGGATCACATGGGCCATGGGGAGCCAATCGGAGCAGGGAATCTCCATTCATAGATTTGACAGGAAGACCTGTCAAATCTATGAATAGAGATCGGCCACAAAACCTCACTAAAACTTCAAATAATTTTTTTTTAAAACATCACATTTTTAAAATAACTATAAATTACTCAAAATAACTATTTTAAACAATAATTTAAATTTTTGAAAAAATTAATTACAGTTTTTAACGGGGCTAAAAATAAACTTACCTTTCTTTAAAGTATTTAAAAATAATAAACCTGTGGAAAAAATGATTTAATTTTAGTTAATTCACCACTTACCTTGTTAAAAGCAGGCCTTGCGCCTGCTTTTTCCCCGCGCAGCTGCTGGGGACTTACCCTCACACAGAAACCTGAAAAAAAAACGGAAGTCCGATGCGTGCTCGCTGCTTCTCCGGCGCACGCATTTGACCTCCGAACCCCTTCCTTCAAGGGAACGGAAGTTCCGGTTTCCAGCGCATGCGCGAAACCGGCACTTTCGTTGGGTCTGCGGGTGAGTACACAGAGCGTACTCACCCGTGGAGACCCGAATTTCTGGCCCAATTGTCTTCCCAGAGAATTCTGTCTGCCCAGACATTCTCCCATAATTAGTTTGTAGGCCTGGCTGGAATCTCCTGTCCACGAACACCTGGGCCCTCCCATCTTCTCCAAACAGGCAGTTGGTCAAATCAGCAGTAACAGTCATTCAAAAAATCTGAAATAAACTTGGGGCCTGCGTTTGATGCTTACAGCCTCGGTTTAACGTCTCACCCGAAAGACGGCACCTCCGACAGTGCAGCGCTGCACTGGGAGCGTCAGCCTCGATTTTTGTGCTCAAGTGTCTGGAGTGGGACTTGAACCCACAACCTTCTGACTCAGAGGCAACCGTGCTGCCCACTGAGCCACAGTTGATGTCAGGTAGTCCTTCACACGGAGTGATCAACAGGTGGAAGGATATCCAAACACGGAAATTAAGGCAAAACCTGGGACTCCTTTGAGAAATAACTGGGCGTTGTAGGTTTTCTCTGGCTGGAGGAGCCTTCCTCATCCATAATCATGCTGTGAGAACCCCATTGTTTTCATTTGTGTCCAGTAAAATGAACTCCATTGTTTACTCTCCTTTGTCACAGTGGAAAAAAAGAGCACATTCACATGAGGGGCCTTTACACATTCTTTCACCAAATCCCAGATGATTGACTTGTATAAGAATTTATTTTAGGAACTGTAAATGGCCATTAGGCCCAACGAGTCCGTTCCTTTTTCAGAGCTTAACCCCAACTACCCACCTGCTCAACAAATCCCTCAACCCTCCTCTCTCTGGAAATGTAACCAGCTCTCTCTTGGACCCATTTGTACTGTCTTCTTCAATGGACTTCCCTGGGAACTTATCCCACCACTCGATCACTCTTTAAGTGAAAAAGTGACTCCCCTTCCTCCTGCTAACTTTTAACTTGTGCACCCTGGTGCACGTCAGTCAGAACTTGCTCCACAGTTTCCTTAATAGTAAGCGTTAAAGAGGTAGAAATCATACCGCACAGAAGGAGCCCATCGTGCCCGTGCCGGCTCTTTGAAAGAGCTGTCCAATGAGTCCCACTCCCCCTGCTCTTTTCCCTTAGCTCTGCAAAATTCGTCTTATCTTCAATGGAACTCAATATCGGGTGAGGCGGACAACAGCCTGAGACAAATTTCTACCGGAAACAGCAGGAGCCGGGCACAGGGCCAGAAGAGACACGCCCGCTACATGCTAGGAGCCGATTCCCCTAACCCTCCATTGAGAATAGTTGCGTGCAGGGCCATTGGCAGCTGAAGCTCTGACAGAAAGTGCCTTTAAGGAAAAATCTGCAAGGCTGTGGAGTGAGAGGAGGGTGAGTGGAACTAATTGGATGGCAACTTTCAAAGAGCTGGCACAGGCACGATGGGCCGAATGGCCTCATTCCATGCTGTAAGATTCGAATGATTCTAAGAAAGTGCCTTTTGTTCAGCTATGCAGGTGAATCACGAGATCTTTTCTTTCCAGCAGACATCTCCTTTGAGGTGGTCCTTTAACGGTTCATCAATATCTGCCAAGTTTAACAGTGTGTGGTTCCTACCGTTCCCATTCACATTCAGCGCAGCCGAAGCAGTTGCTGCAGATAATCGAGTCAAAGGCTGTTTTTACACCAGTTGCCAGAACTGGCCCACTCAAACTAAATGTGAAGTGATCCCCTTCACTGAGCCTTCAGGTGTTGCTTCGTCTGTAGATTTCTTTTCCAATTTCTACTCCTTTGAAATGCAGGTGGAAGAACTGTGTGCTGCTCTGCGTGTGGTGGATGTCATCAACTCGTGTGGAAAGATTGCGCTGATGATTTCGCCACTTGTAGTAATTCTTCCTCCGTAGTTGCTTAAAACTCATTTTCAGAATTTGCGGGGGATTTTTTGACCTGGCACTTTCCTCTCCTCATCCTCTCCTTGGAGGTATTGACTCCCCCCCTCCACCTCCTCCCCCCAGCACCTTCTCCAACTCCCCATTCTTCATGTGTGAGCCAAAACAGTGAAGTGTCCTGTCCACAAACACGCACTTCCAACAGGGTGGGGGGTATTGAATGACAATCAATAGCAGGGATCCCCAGGCTGGTTTGAGGCCAAGTAATAATGCCCTAAATGCCGCCTGAGCTGAGAGCAGCGAAATCAGCAGGCACTAGGAATCAAGCCCAGGGCCACCTGGTGCAGCCCTGCTTGGCTCCACGCTGAGACAATGGAGGAGTGACAGTCTAGGTAAATGTTGTGCCTGTCAAGAGGAAGGATGTTAGGCAGTGAGAATGGAGCCTTCTTCCAATTTGTGTCGCCCAGTGTCAGTATCAAGCACTCCCAGGTCAACCATGGGTTAGAAATTCCGTCTTGGGCGGCAGCGCGAAAGGGGCGGCATCGTAGCGGGCGGGGTATATAACGGGGCCGGTCCACTCGCCCCCCCCCCTTTTTTTGCGCTACCGCCCAAGATTAATTTCCACCCCCACGCGAGTTTATATTGCACACAGCCACTTTCCAAAGGGGTTGAGTGGTAACTGCACCTCCCTCCCCGCCGCCACACACCCTGTACTGGTTTCATCAGCAAGACTGGGACTGGAGCTAAGAGGAAAAAAACCAGCGGCTCAATTGTCGCATTATTGATATATTAAAAAGGTGTATCTTTTTTTTAAATGGAGAAGCGCCACAGCCCAGACTGTGTAATACCATCAATGGTGAAAGAGGCGAGGTCAACCAGGAAGCATTGATCAGGCGATGCCACGCTTGAGTTTACAAAATAATTCTGGGTGAGGAAGGCCATTCGGCCCACCTTAGTTCATACCGTCCAGAAAGAGGCGACTCTCCCGCCCATTGCAGCGTACTACTTGTTCTGAAGTGATTCCGCTTGTCGGGAAACTGGCGAGATTGGGCGCCACACTGACTTTACACTCCATTGAAGTCAATAATCGGGCAGGGCATAAAACCGGCGTCTGGCTCTGAATGAAACTCCCGTGCCTCTATCAGGGGAGTCCATTTTCATGTGAAGGAAAACTTCCGAATATCAGCCCTAAATCTGCCTTTATATTGGTTTGAACCCGCATCCCCCCCCCATCTCCTGCTCATGCAATTTAGTTTGAAGTCATTTACCTCTCATTATCTGATACACGCGCCTGTAAGATTGCTCCTCAGGTGCCTCCTTCCAAGTGTGAGAAAACCTGAAGATCACAGGAGGAAGGAATGGCTGAGGGGAGGGAGGGTTTCAAAGATACCTGGGCACAGAAACATAGAAGGGAGGATGCAGTTCCTTTATCCGGGTTGGCGATGCTTTCTCCCCAATTACGGACGTCAGTTTTCTATTTATGGAGTGAACAATCCTGGAATGCAGTGGAATTGAGATCTCACTGATACCATGGCAACATTCTTGAGCAATGTTGAAGGTGTTCCATTGTCCAGCAGTTTAATCTTGCAACACAGAAATTTCATAGAGGCAATTTGAGGGTATCCAGCTTGTCAACAATGCTGGATTTTGCTATAATTTCTGTAGTAACAATGTGGTTTTTTTTGTGGAATTGTTTCAAAGATATGCTTTAAATTACATTTTCAATCTGTCAGAAATATCATTATTATTATGACAGCATCTGTACAGAGTCTCATGAAGCTTCTTTCTTGCAAAAATGATTTAGCCTATTTAAACTTAATGGTAAAATATATTCTAAGTTAGTCAGGAGTGACCGCGTTAAAAGGCATCAGTTTTTGCAATACAAAGTTTAAAAGGCTGAATGCTTTCCAAATATTTCAACACGCAGCTGTAAGATATTTTTACAATAACTGTGCTATTTTACAAACAGTTTTTAAAAGGATTTAGGAGGCGCTGACTCACAGAGGGCTAAACAGCCACTGGTGTCAGTCACTGGCTACACTGCCACTGGTGTCAGTCACTGGCTACACTGCCACTGGTGTCAGTCACTGGCTGCACT
Source organism: Squalus acanthias (assembly GCA_030390025.1). NCBI lineage: Eukaryota > Metazoa > Chordata > Chondrichthyes > Squaliformes > Squalidae > Squalus > Squalus acanthias. The sequence goes on along the minus strand of CM059439.1, from coordinate 5,119,135 downwards.
GCCACTGGCGTCAGTCACTGGCTTCACTGCCACTGGTGTCAGTCACTGGCTACACTGCAGCTGGTGTCAGTCACTGGCTACACTTCCACTGGTGTCAGTCACTGGCTACACTGCCACTGGTATCAGTCACTGGCTACACTGCCACTGGTATCAGTCATTGGCTACACTGCCACTGGTGTCAGTCACTGGCTACACTGCCACTGGTGTCAGTCACTGGCTACACTGCCACTGGTGTCAGTCACTGGCTACATGCCACTGGTGTCAGTCATTGGCTACACTGCCACTGGTGTCAGTCACTGGCTACATGCCACTGGTGTCAGTCATTGGCTACACTGCCACTGGTGTCAGTCACTGGCTACACTGCCACTGGTGTCAGTCATTGGCTACACTGCCACTGGTGTCAGTCATTGGCTACACTGCCACTGGTGTCAGTCATTGGCTACACTGCCACTGGTGTCAGTCACTGGCTACACTGCCACTGGTGTCAGTCATTGGCTACACTGCCACTGGTGTCAGTCATTGGCTACACTGCCACTGGTGTCAGTCATTGGCTGCACTGCTACAACAACACAATAGCAAAATACTGCAGATGCTGGAAATCTGAAATAACAACAGAAAACGCTGAAAAAGCTCAGCAGGCCGGACAGCATCCGTGGAGAGAGAAACAGAGTTAACGTTTCAGGTCGAAGACCTTTCGTCAGAACTGGAAAAAAGCAGGAAATGAAATAGATTTTAAAGCAGTTTTAGGGTCTGGGAAATGGGGAAGGGGATGAAAGAATTAAAGGGCAGGTCAGTGATAGGATAGAAAGCAGGAGAGATTAAGAGACATTAAGAGATATTCAAGACAAGAGGTGGTAATGGGACAGGTTAAGGACAAAGGATGGCTCCAGATGAAGTGTGAATTGCGCTGGCAGAATGAAGGACAGCTGCCATGTGGGAGGGAAGAAAAAAAAAGCTTGAGAATCAGCACCTCATCTTTCGTTTAGGCACTCTACAGCCCTCTGGACTCAACATAGAGTTCAACAATTTCAGATCATAACCTCGGCCCCTATCACATATATATATATATATTTTTTTTATCCACACTTTTTGTTTGGCCTTTTTGTCTTCCCTCCCACATGGCAGCTGTCCTTCATTCTGCCAGCGCAATTCACACTTCATCTAGAGCCATCCTTTGTCCCTCAACCTGTCCCATTACCACCTCCTCTTGTCTTGAATATCTCTTAATGTCTCTCAATGTCTCTTAATCTCTCCTGCTTTCTATCCTATCACTGACCTTCCCTTTTGTTCTTTCATCCCCTCCCCCATTTCCCAGCCCCTAAACCTGCTTTAAAATCTATTCCATTTCCTGCTTTTTTCCAGTTCTGATGAGAGGTCTTTGACCTGAAACGTTAACTCTGTTTCTCTCTCCACGAATGCTGTCTGGCCTGCTGAGTTTTTCCAGCGTTTTCTGTTGTTATACTGGCTACACTGCTACTGGTGTCAGTCACTGGCTACACTGCTACTGGTGTCAATCACTGGTTACACTGCTACTGGTGTCAGTCACTGGCTGCACTATCCACTGGTGTCAATCACCATCTGCACTGCCACTGGTGTCAGTCACTGGCTACACTGCCACTGGTGTCAGTCACTGGCTACACTGCCACTGGTGTCAGTCACTGGCTACACTGCCACTGGTGTCAGTCACTGGCTACACTGCCACTGGTGTCAGTCACTGGCTACATTGCTGCTGGTGTCAGTCTTTGGCTTCATTGCCACTGGTGTCAGTCACTGGCTATATTGCCACTGGTGTCAATCACCGGCTGCACTGCCACTGGTGTCAATCACCGGCTACACTGCTACTGGTGTCAGTCATTGGCTACACTGCCACTGATGTCAGTCACTGGCTACACTGCCACTGGTGTCAGTCACTGGCTGCACTGCTACAACAACACAATAGCAAAATACTGCGAATGCTGGAAATCCGAAATAACAACAGAAAACGCTGGAAAAACTCAGCATGCCAGGCAGCATCCGTGGAGAGAGAAACAGAGTTAATGTTTCAGGTCGAAGACCTTTCATCAGAACTGGAAAAAAGCAGGAAATGAAATAGATTTTAAAGCAGTTTTAGGGTTTGGGAAATGGGGGAGGGGATGAAAGAACAAAAGGGAAGGTCAGTGATAGGATAGAAAGCAGGAGAGATTAAGAGACATTAAGAGACATTAAGAGATGTTCAAGGCAAGAGGAGGTGGTAATGTGACAGGTTGAGGAACAAAGGATGGCTCTAGACAAAGTGTGAATTGCGCTGGCAGAATGAAGGACAGCTGCCATGTGGGAGGGAAGAAAAAAAAAGCTCGAGGAACAGCACCTCATCTTTCGATTAAGCACTCTACAGCCCTCTGGACTCAACATAGAGTTCAACAATTTCAGATCATAACCCCGGCCCCTATCACATATATATATATATATTTTTTTATCCACACTTTTTGTTTGGCCTTTTTTTCTTCTCTCCCACATGGCAGCTGTCCTTCATTCCGCCAGCGCAATTCACACTTCATCTGGAGTCATCCTTTGTTCCTCAACCTGTCACATTACCACCTCCTCTTGTCTTGAATATCTCTTAATATCTCTTAATGTCTCTTAATCTCTCCTGCTTTCTATCCTATCACTGACCTTCCCTTTTGTTCTTTCATCCCCTCCCCCATTTCCCAGCCCCTAAACCTGCTTTAAAATCTATTCCATTTCCTGCTTTTTTCCAGTTCTGACGAAAGGTCTTTGACCTGAAACGTTAACTCTGTTTCTCTCTCCACGGATGCTGCCTGGCCTGCTGTGCTTTTTCAGCGTTTTCTGTTGTTATACTGGCTGCACTGCCACTGGTGTCAATCACTGGCTACACTGCTACTGGTGTCAGTCACTGGCTGCACTGCCACTGGTGTCAATCATTGGCTACACTGCCACTGGTGTTAGTCACTGGCTACATTGCTACTGGTGTCAGTCACTAGCTGCACTGCCACTGGTGTCAATCATTGGCTGCACTTCCACAGCACAGTCACTGACTGCACTGCCACTGGTGTCAATCAGCAGCAACACTGCCACCGGTGCCCATTTTTCGTGCACGAGCCCAGACATAAAGGGCAGAGATCGCATGGGTGCGTTGCCAGTGCACACCCGCACATGACACGGGCACGGCTGCGGAATTTGGGAAGCGGCGTTGTCCCCCCCTCGCTCACGTCTCACAAAGCCGCACGCCAGCAGCCTGGCCATGTCACTTCTGCCCTTAATTGTCAGCAGACTGTCTAACGAGAGGGGGGGAGAGGAAGGCCATCAAACCTCCCTCCACCCCCCTCCCCCCAACTGTGGCTGTGGTAAAATAAAAGGCAAAGGAATTTTACCTGCACGCATTTAGCAGCAAGATCAATTTGCAGATTCACATCTCAAAGCACCGTACAACAACGACAACTTGCATTTATATAGCGCCTTTAATGTAGTAAAGCATCCCAGGGCGTTTCACAGGAGAGCTATCAGACAAAATTTGACACCGAGCCACATAAGGAGATAATGGGCCAGAATTTGCTGGAGTGGGAAATCTCACGGCGTGCCTGGTTAGTTCGACTTTTCCTGCACCCTTCAGCTTGAAAAGTGTTTGGGCCGTAACTTGCTGGAATTGCAAGGTGATAATGGAGCGGCGAGGGCAACGGGGAGATGCGGGACCTCGGTGAACGACAGGACCAACAGTGCACCTCCTTAACCAGTGAGATTTAAGGATTGAGAAAGAAACAGGAACGACGGAGAGGGAAATAGGGTGAACTAGAGTCAAATCAGGTGCAGAAAGGGAAATAAAATGAGGGTAAGAAAGATTGGATTAAGAGAGGGCGAGAAGAGCAACAGAAAGGAAAAGTAAGAAAAAATAAATTTGAATTTAAAATTTGAAATTTTTAAAATCGCTAACAATTGACTGCGTGCAGGAATGAGATTGACCAGTTTAAATTGTTCACTTTCTGGGCCAGAGAGGTTGATTGGCATTGCATTAACAATTATCACCTTGTTAAAGGGTACTTGAACTATTAAAAATGAAAATGAGAAGTCGCACAACACCAGGTTATAGTCCAACAGATTTATTTAAAATTACAAGCTTTCGGAGCTATCGCCCCTTCTTCAGGTAAAGTTACAATGAGTGAATCTACAAAAGTTCACAGAATATAAACACAGAAACTGCAGAGATACAATCTTTCCTTACATCAAAGACACACCAAGAGCACAGCCAAGACTTCTCATTTTTGTCCACCCCAGTCCAACGCCGGCATCTCCGCATCATATTAAAAATGAGCCCTAGCTTTCTGCAGCGAGTTTAGTGGACAATTAGTGTGCAAATCCAGCAAGTTCTTCAAAATAATGGAAAGGCTAAGGGTGAGATGCCATTTGTAACGGGGGAGCCACATAAATCGACCAACAAGTTCCAGAGATTTGCAGCTCATGCCATATCTCTTAATGCCCTGAATTTGCTCGCTGAGTTGCCCATTAATAACGACTTGCATTGTTAACATGCTGTTAATTTTCCAGCATGCTTGTAGGGCTGGAGGAGGTTACAGAGATAGGGATGGGCGAGGCCATGGAGGGAAATTGAACACGAGGACGAGAATTTTAAATTCGAGGTGTTGCTGGACTGGGAGCCAGTGTCGGTCAGCGAGCACGGGGGTGAGGGGTGAACAGGACTTAGTTAGGACATGGGCAGCAGAGTTGTGGATGAGCTGAAGTGTACGGAGGGTGGGAGATGGGAGACCAGCCAGGAGAGCATTGGAATTGTTGAGTCTGGAGATAACAAAGGCCTGGATGAGGATTTCAGCAGCAGACGGGCTGAGGCAGGGACAGAGATGGGCGATATTACCGAGATGGAAGTGGGCGGTCTTGGTGGTGGAGAGAATGTGGGGTCGGAAACTCAGCTCAGGGTCAAGTAGGATACTGTGGCGGATCGCCACCTAAATGGGCATTATCCACTCTTCCGTCCGTGGACAAATATCCAGCACCTTCCCTTTAAGGCACCTTACCTTTAAGGCAGGAGTGGGCAGGGCCTCAGGTTTGCCCAGAGAATTCTGGGGGCTTTTCGGTTCAGCCATTTTGTGCCATGCAGTGATTAAAAAGTCTCTTGTTTAACACACATGGATTCAGCCTTAATTCGTGTTTCGCGGCAGCCTCAACATTGGTGACCCCGACGCTCAGAACGTATTCCGAGCACTGCAATGGCGGACACGAAAGCAGTTTCCGTGAAACTGCCGGAGTTTTGGGAAAACCAGCCCGAAGCCTGGTTTCTCCAAGCTGAATCGCGCTTCCAGCTGCAACGCATCACCACAGATGGGACGAAGTACGACTATCTCGTCACATCACTCGGTAGCGCCGCAGTTTCGAAGGTTTGGACAACGCTGCAGAACCCACCAGAGGAAGGCAAGTACGCACATCTCAAGACAGCGCTCCTTAAAAAATTTACAGCCTCGGCATATCAGTGAAACTGCCACCTCCTCGACCTTCCAGGCCTCGGTGATGCCTCACCGTCAGACCTCCTCTCCCACATGCTCTCCCTCACCGACGAGAGCCCACCCGACCTGCCCTCAAGCCGGTTCACCCGGCTGCTCCACGCCCGGCCGTTCCACGTCCACCGGCGTCCTACAAGAGCCGATCCGGCCGGCCCATCAGACCGCCGCACCGTCTCGTCCACACCTCCTAAGCGGATTCTGGGGGGAGCTGTGTGGCGGATCGCCACCTAAATGGGCATTATCCACTCTTCCGTCCATGGACAAATATCCAGCACCTTCCCTTTAAGGCACTTTACCTTTAAGGCAGGAGTGGGCGGGGCCTCAGGATTTGCCCAGAGAATTCTGGGGGCTTTTCGGTTCAGCCATTTTGTGCCATGCAGTGATTAAAAAGTCTCTTGTTTAACACACATGGATTCAGCCTTAATTCGTGTTTCGCGGCAGCCTCAACAATACCAAGATTGCGAACTGTCTGGTTCAGCCTCAGACAGTGGCCAGGGACAATTGACCTTATGAGCAGTGGCTCAGACATTGACCTTATGGGACAATGGACTAAGAGTAGACATTGAGCAAGATGGGAAAAGGCCCAACCCTGTCCATGAGCACTTTCCAGCAAGGGTCATTTGATCGCGATCAGAAGCACAAATTCTGGCTGAAAGAAAAAAAGAAAGAAAGACTTGCCTTTCACGACCTCAGGACATCCCAAAGCGCTTTACAGCCAAGGACATACTTTTGAAGTGTAGTCACTGTTGTAGGAAATGCGACAGCCAATTTGCACACAGCAAGCTCCCACAAAAAGCAATGTGATAATGACCAGATCATCTGTCTTAATGATGTTGGTTGAGGGATAAATATTGGCGCAGGACACCAGGGAGAACTGCCCTGCTCTTCTTCGAAATAGTGCCGTGGGATCTATTACATCCACCTGAGAGGACAGACAGGGCTTCAGTTTAACATTTCATCCGAAAGACAGCACCTACCGACAGTGCAGCGCTCTCTCAGTACTGCACTGTGAGCGTCAGTCTGGACTATGTGGTCGCACCTCTGAAGTTGGACTTGAGCCCACCACCTTCTGACTCAGAGGTGAGAGTGCTACCACCTGAGGAACGGGTGACGCCACAGAGTGAATGGGGAAAAGGGAGTAGATCGGTGTCTGGATGCAGATGTGCGCAAGAATATATCGCTGGAGGAGATTGCAGAGGTAAGGTGGGGCTGGGGTCATAGAGGGATTGGAAGGCAAGGATAAGGATCCTAGGCCTAGAAATTCGTTTCGGGCAGTGGTGCAAAATGGGCGATATCAGATCGGCCGCCCGTTATGCAAAGCTGGGTGGGAATGTAAGTTGTGAGGAGGATGCAGGGAGGCTTCAAGGGGATATAGACAGGTTAAGTGAGTGGGCAAGAACATGGCAAATGGAATATAATGTGGAGAAATGTGAAGTTATCCACTTCGGGAGGAAAAATAGAAAAGCTGAGTATTTTTTATATGGTGAGAGATTGGGAAATGTTGGTGTTTAGAGGGACCTGGGTGTCCTTGTACACGAATCACTGAAAGTTAACATGCAGGTACAGCAAGCAATTAGGAAAGCAAATGGTATGTTGGCCTTTATTACAAGAGGATTTGAGTATAAGAGTAAAGACGTCTTACTGCAATTATATAGGGCCCTGGTGAGACCACACCTGCAGTATTGTGTACAGTTTTGGTCTCCTTACCTAAGGAAGGATATACTTGCCATAGAGGGAGTGCAACAAAGGTTCACCAGACTGGTTCCTGGGATGGTGGGATTGTCCTATGAGAACAGATTGAGTAGACTAGGCCTATATTCTCTAGAGTTTAGAAGAATGAGAGGTGATCCATTGAAACATATAAAATTCTTACAGGGCTTGGCAGGGTAGATGCAGGGAGGATGTTTCCCCTGGCTGGGGAGTCTAGAACCAGGGGTCACAGTCTCAGAAAAAGGGGTTGGCCATTTAGGACTGTGATGAGGAGAAATTTCTTCACTCAGAGGGTGGTGAATCTTTGGAATTATCTACCCCAGAGGGTTGTGGAGGCTCAGTCATTGAGTATATTCAAGACAGAGATCGATAGATATTTGGATATTAAGGGAATCAAAGGATCTGGGGATAGTGCTGGAAAGTGGAGATGAGGTAGAAGATCAACCATGATCTTATTGAATGGCGGAGCAGGCTCGAAGGGCCGAATGGCCGACTCCTGCTCCTATTTCTTATGTTCTTGTACGCTGCGCCTGATATTCAGTTCTATTGACTGCAACGGAACTGAATATCAGGCGCTACGAATAACGGGCGGCCTGTCCGATACCGCCCGTTCTGCGCCACCGCCCGAGATGAATTTCTAGGCCTTAAAGTCAATTCACTAAGTGAGGGAGGTCCAGTCGACCTCGGCAAGAATAGGAATGATGGCAGCGTGAGCCTCGGTGCAGATGGCCGCATGGACTGTGATGCGGTTGACAGAGGATGGAAATGGGGAGACCAGCATTAGAGATAGCAGCACACGGAATTAAACCCAGGAGTAATGGAGCAGCATAAAGCAATAGTCCTCTTGAGTATGTACTCCAGATAATTCCAGGGCAATTGCAGAATACCAGCTCCGCAGCAGAGAGAAGTGGTTCGTACTTTATTTTTAAGCTGAATTTGAGAAACCGTTAATAAAGGCGGCTTCTTAGTGATTATAGAAATGAAGTTGCAAGATGTTAACAAAATAATTACTCATTTTATTCACCGAATGCGAATATTAAATCAATATGTAAATGACTAACCAAAATAAATGTAATTGTTTCCAGAACTTGCATTAATAAAAGGTAATAGATAATTTATTGGGCTGGTGCCCACAAAAGCTGACTTGTAGATGGTAAATCATTTTTTAATTATTCATATCTAATTGTCATTTTGTCCGTAATACATAATCATTGTTTTAGATGTTTAGAATGCTACTAAAGAACTTTTATTATCGCACTAAAATTATAAAATACATTATGGATTTAATATTTACTGGACAATTACTGTAGTATATTAAGTTTAAAACAGGGACACTGTTAGTGTTGCTTTCATGGGCTTGTCATGTTTTAGTTTGCGCCTTCCATTTAATGCTCTACATTGACTTTACATTGCGGGGTTTTTTACTCCATAATTTTAATGCTGCTTGTTCACTGGCTTGTTCCCTCACTTTCCTTCTGAAATGTTGCTCTCCATTTCTTATGGTGTGAATTTATGTGCCCATTAAGGTGAGGGATGTGAGTGTCGGGGGGAATGGAACCTTTTCCAGCTCCGGCACCCTTGGTTCAGCGTCTAACACTCTCGGGTCAAGATGGTTGGGAGCAGAACAAAGCTCCCTCTGCTCCGCCCCAACCGCTTCAAAGACACAACAGCGCCCGACCCTCCCACCACCCACACCCTACCCCACAAAGCACCAGTGTGGCATTTCTCCACATCTCACGTCAACCATTTTGTGACAATTTAGTGCTAATTAATGCCAAATTTTGGGGGCAATTTTGTGCTGTGGGCTCCAGCCCATGAGAAACAAGCGGGGGGGAGTGGGGGGGGGGGATAGAAAGAAAGAACATACATTTATATAACACCTTTCATGGCCTCAGGACAACCCAAAGTGCTTTACAGCCAATGAAGTACTTTTTGGAAGTGTAGTCACTGTTGTGATGCGGGAAACGCGGCAGCCAATTTGTGCACAGCAAGATCCCACAAACAGCATTGGTATAATGGCCAGGTAATCTGTTTTAGTGATGGTGATTGAGGGATATATTATTGGTCACAACTCCGGGGAGAACTCCCCTGTTCTTCTTCGAAATAATGCCATGGGATCATTTACATCCACCTGAGAGAGAGCAGACGGGGCCTCGGTTTAATATCCCATCCGAAAGACAGCACCTCCGACAGTACAGCACTCCCTCAGCACTGCACTGGAGCGTCAGCCTAGATGTTTGTGCTCAAGAAGTGCGGTTTGACCCCGCAACCTTCTGACTCAGAGGCGAAAGTGCTACCCACTGAGCCACGGCCGACTTCTTGGCGAATGTGAAGTTCTTCACTGTGTCCAGCGCTCTAACATTGCTGGAACGCGTAGGAAACTTCTTCTGTGTCGAAAGTCAGCTAGAAGTTGTTTCCGCCCGATTTCCGTGTTTAAACACCTTGCCCCCCCCTCCCCCGCCACCCCCCCCCACTCCCACCCGTCCCCCGAGTGTCCTTTCACATCTGCAGCTCGCTGACTCACCACTGGCCTCAGTTGACAACAGCAACTTGTATTTAAATAGCGCCTGTATTGTAGTAAAATGCCCCAAGGCATTTCACAGGAGCCATTATCAAACAAAATTTGACACCGAACCACATAAGGAGATATTAGGACAGGTGACCAAAAGCTTAGTCAAAGACGTAGGTTTTAAGGAGCATCTTAAAGGAGGGGAGAGAGAGGCGGAGAGGCGGAGAGGTTTAGGGAGGGAATTCCAGAGCTTAGGGCCCAGGCAGCTGAAGGCATGGCCGCCAATGGTGGAGCGATGGAAATCGGAGATGCACAAGAGGCCAGAATTGGATTAACGCAGAGATCTCGGAGGATGGTAAGGATGGAGGAGGTTACAGAGATAGGGAGGGGCGAGGCCATGGAGGGATTTGAAAACAAGGATGAGAATTCTAAAATCAAGGCGCTGCTGGACTGAGAGCCATGGGGAGATGGGCGAACGGGACTTGGTGCGAGTTAGGACACGGACAACAAAGTTTTGGATGAGCTTAAGTTTATGTAGGTTGGAAGCTGGGAGGCCGGCCCGGAGAGCATTGGAATAGTCAGATCTAGCGGTAACAAAGGCATGGATGAGGGTTTCAGCAGCAGATGAGCTGAGGCAGGGGCGGAGACAGGCAATGTTATGGAGGTGGATGTAGGCGGTCTTGGTGATGGCGTGAATATGTGGCCGGAAGCCCATCTCGGGCTCAAATACACCACCAAGTTTGCAAACGGTCTGGTTCAGCCTCAGACAGTTGCCAGGGAGACGGATGGAGTCGGTGGCTAGGTAATGGAGTTTGCAGCAGGGACTGAAGACAATGGGCTGGATTTTGATTCGGGGCGGGCTGGGGTCGTGTAATCCGCATTTCGTGTTAGCCTCCCGAATCTAAATCGACGTGGGAGATTGATGCGATTTTAACATAATTGGCCAATTGAGTTCCAACGTGTGGGAACCCATGGCCAGTGAGTTTTTCCAGTCTGAAAGTCGCTTCCGATGACGTCATCATTGCTGCAGCATTTAAGGTCTGCAACAAGCCTTGCCTCCTCTGCAGACTGCCAAGCTTCTGCCTTTGCATGTTAGAGGCACCTGCAGGAAGAATGGCCAGCCAGAGACCTAGGTCTGCACCTCGATTTGATGATGTCGCCCTGCAAGCTTTAATTGAGGGAGCCAGAGCTAATAAGGAGGTGCTCTTCCCTTCTTCAGGGAGGAAGAAGCCTTCCCATCAAACCAAGGCTGCGTGGATCCAGGTGGCAGAGGAGGTCAACTCGTTGTCCATAACCCGTAGAACCTGGCTTCAGTGCAGGAAGAGGTTTCATGACCTGCTGTGCACTGGAAAAGTGAGTATGAATTTCCCATCACCCTCATTCTGATCCACATTGCCTCTCCTCACCAGCACTCAGCTTTGACAACCTCTTCCTCCACATCCCACTTGACACTGACATCCCTGCACCCTTACCCATTCCCTCTCTCTCTATGGTCACATTCACCTAACTATTCGACTATGCAGCCCTCACACTCCCTATCGCTGTGATGCTATGAAAACAACTTACAACACACAGGGAGGGCCCATGGTCTTGCCACCTCACTCCGAATTTGTCTCCTTCTAACCATCAATGATATAGATTCTCTACACTCACTCCTTCATTCTCACTCAAACTCCACTTGTCTCCCTCATTGCAGGAAAAGAGAGCTCACGATAAGAGGGAAAGAGTGAGGACAGGAGGAGGGCCACCTTCAGTAGCCCAGCTCACCACCTGGGAGGAGGTGGTCCTGGAGATCATGGGAGTGGAGGAGGATGCGCAAGTGGGGGACGGACAGACGGGTGCATCAGAGCAAGCTGGTGACAGAATAGTTTATCATCTCTCTCATTGACATTGCATGAGTCACTGATAATGATTCTGATGCTCCAGCAGACTGACTTATGATCATCTGCAATATGCAATGTGCATGTAACCTTGGACTCACATCTCTGACTCTTTCCTTTACTCCCCCCCAGGACCATCGCGAGCAGCCGTCCCCACCATCCAGGAGGAAGAGCATGAGCCTCACCACTCCTCAGAGGAAGCTGCAACCTCTGAGGGCGCCGCGTCAGCAGAATTCAGCACACCCAGCACCAGCGCAGACACTCACACCTCGGAGGGAACATCGCGAGATAGAGTAGTGTTGTCACCTGGTGTATCACAGCTCACGAGTGAGCATCAGCAGATAGTGGAGACAGGGACAGCAGTGGAGAGTCCTAGTCGGAGGGCGCAGCACTCTCCTAGCTCGGCTCAGCTGCATGTTGACCCTCTGCCTCAGGGTCCATCCATAAGATCAGCGGTGCTGGAACTCCAGGAACAGATGCAGGAGTCTCTGGCAGGTTTTGTCTCCAGGGTCGCTGCGAGTGTGGAGCGAATGGAGGAGTCCATAATGAACATGAGCAGAGCCTTTGTGGAGTCATTGGCGCATGAACGCATCACCACGGAAAGGATGGCAACCTCCGTGGAAAGGATGGCTACAGTAGAGGAAAGGATGGCTATGGCTATGGAGGAGATAAGTCGCCAGAGTGTAGAAAACAAGGTCATTGTTCAGAATGGACTGGCATCTCTTGAGGAGCGATGGTCATCTATTGAACACAGAAACCAGACCTTCATGGAAGTCCTTCTGAGTAGGACTTCCAGTGCAGATACGGGTCCCCATGGCCCCCCTGATGTGCAGCAAGGTGCTCTCAATCCACTTGCAAGTGCTGAGGTGGGGCTGACCCATGAGAGGGATGTTGGTGGCAGACAACAAGGAAGTGGGGGCTCCTCTCCAAGCGCTCACACGACCAAGCCACTGCAAAGCCCTCGGTCAGAGCCCCACCAGAGACCTCACCCAACTGAGATGGGCGTCTCAACCCTTGCACAGCCGCAGGAGCAGCAGACTGTTACCGAGCCCTCACAGGCTCGCAACCCCAGAGGACGCCCGCCAAAGGTGTCAAGGCAGGAGCAGCAAGAAAGTGAGCAAGGGGCCTCCACATCTGCTGAAGCCACAGGGGAAGCACCACGTAGGAGCACGCGTAAAAGAAAAATAATGCACAAGTAGTCACAAGGGTAGTCACTTGGGTGTAATGTTGTGTTTAATCTTGAAATGCCAGCACTTGCTTGGTGTGATTAAAAATTCTGCTGGCAAACTGCTGAAGTTGTGGTGTCTGTCATTTCGCAAATGGGACTTCCACATTGAGGGCTTAGGATGACTTGCAATTGTCAGTATGGTGGTCAGAGTGATAGGAATCCGCAGGTTCCTGGCTATTGTCGATGGTCTGATAACAAGGTGCGAGGCAAAAGTGTTTGATTGTGCAGGCTAAGCAAATCTGGTCAAGTGCGTCCCTTGCATCTCGGGCAGCAATGTGGTCGCGCGCTGGCGCCTTCTGGCCTGTGCAGCTTCAGGTGGGTGAGGAGCAGCTTGGCACTCCTGTTGATGCTGCTGCTGCTGGTGGTGCTGTTGTTCATGGTTCTGCTGCTGCCACGGCTGGTCCTCGTCCGAATCTGATGTCCAGGAGGAAAGGAAATAAATGGTTCCCATGCTTCTGGTATATGCCTCAGTTGAGGAAGCGCTCAGTCAAGGTGGCGAGAGGGGTTTCCCAGGAGGTCACACTGGAGATGGGTGTCAGGCTCCGAACTTACACAGCTGTGGTTATGCCATATAAAAGTTCCCCCTAGACCTCAGACAATAAAAGTCCTGCCAACTGCAAATGATGGCTGATCACATCTCCTATTTCATGGTTGACCTGCAGCTGATAGTCAGCAATCCAAATGTGCTCCCGCCAGGTTTCACATTCGTGGTTCAGAACAGGCGTGCTTCACGTGGAAAAAGGGTTAAAATCACAAAGGCCTTTCAAAATGGCATTATGGAGGCAATTTAGTGCTTGTTAAAGGCCTTAACGGCCTATCCCGCCTCTTGGAGGCGGGACGGAGTCGGGACCAGCAGACACGATTTAACGAAAATTGCGTGGAGGCGGGATGGAGGCGGGCTTGTGCCCGCCCGCCAGTTTTCGCAATTTTAACCCCCCACACGTCTCCAAACCCGCCTCCACCGGTCAATGAAAATTCTGCCCAATGTCTTCGGTCTTCCCAATATTTAGTTTAAGAGTTACAAAGGACGTCCAAGTTTCCTGTAGTTGTCCTGCTGCTGCGCCTGGGGTAAGTTAGACACATTTCAGTGAATTCTCTATCCCAGAGAGCTGTGGAGGCTGGGTCATTGAATATATCTAAGGCGGAGATAGACAGATTTTTGAATGGTAAGGGAGTCAAGGGTTATGGGGAGTGGGCAGGGAAGTGGAGTTGAGGCCAAGATCAGATCAGCCATGATCTTATTGAATGGCGGAGCAGGCCCGAGGGGCCGAATGACCTGCTCCTGCTCCTGCTCCTACGTCTTATGTTCTTATCGGTGCAGCAGCCGTCAGGATCAGCTGTTCAAGGCAGAAGTGAGGAGTTCGCACATTGTTTCCTATCTTACCTGTTGGTCCCCCAGCCTGCTGTTGCTGTGTGCACAGGCTAAACCATCTTGTTAAAGGCTGCACCGAAGATTCCTGGCAGTTCGAACTGCTTACACCCAATTTACACCAATGCCTGCACCAGTTGGTATGTAAATGAGCAGAACGAGAAAACTCACGTATATCTCCCTCTAGAGGCCACTGACCGAGGCAACACTTTTTTTTTAAAAGGTCCGACATCGTCTTGAAGGAAATTTGTGACTGCCCAAACTCATTTCACGTTGTGCCATCGTACCCAGGAGACAGAGAAGACTTTGAACCCATCCATCTGGGCAAGATTTGAGCCTAAGTGTTAGAGCAGAGAAGGTAAAGGGGATATTTAATCGAGGTGTTCAAAATCATGAAGGGGTTTTGATAGAGTAAATAAGGAGGAAACTGTTTCCACTGGCAGGAGGGTCGGTAACCAGAGGACACAGATTTAAGGTAATTAGCAAAAAGAACAAGAGACAGGAGGAAACATTTTTACACAGTGAGTTGTTCTGATCTGGACGGCGCTCTGCCACCTTCAAAGATTTGTGCACATACACCCGCCGGTCTCTCGGTTACTGCACCCACTTTAAATTGTACCATTTAGTTCATATTGCCTCTCCTCACTCTTCCTTGGAAGCAGAGTCAATAGTAACTTCCAAAAAGGGAATTGGATAAATACTTGAAGGGGAACAATTTTCAGGGATATGGGGAAAGAGCAGGGGAGTAGGAGCCGGGGAGTGGGAGCCGGGGCAGGCACGATGGGCCGAATGGCCTCCTTCTTTCTGCATCATGCTATGATTCTAGGTGTCCAAGCACTGCTCGGCATCCTTCTTTCCTGCATGGAAATGTCAAGGCAGAGAAGTGCGAAGAGATGCATTTTGGAAGGAAGAATGAGGAGAGGCAATATGAACTAAATGGTACAATTTTAAAAGGGGTGCAGGAACAGAGATCTGGGGGTGTATGTACACAAACCTTTGAAGGTAACAGGACAAGTTGAGGAGGCTGGTAAAAAAAACATACAGAATCTTTGGCTTTATTAATAGAGGAACAGAGTACAAAAGCAAGGAAGTTATGCTGTAACTTCATAAAACACTGGTTGGGCCTCAGCTGGAGTACTGTGTTCAATTATAGGCACCACACTTTAGGAAGAATGTCAAGGCCTAAGAGAGGGTGCAGAAGAGATTTACTACAATGGTACCAGAGATTACATAGGATTACATAGGATATACGGCACAGAAACAGGCCATTCGGCCAAATCTCTGGGTAAAGAAGTTTCTTCTGAATTCTCTATTTGATTTCTTGGTGACTGTCTTGTATTGATGGCCTCTAGTTATGCTCTTCCCCACAATGAGGGACTTCAGTTATGTGGAGAGACTGGAGAAGCTGGGGTTGAACTCCCAGATCATCTGTTTTAGTGATGTTGGTTGAAGGATAAATATTGGGCAGGAGACCGGGGAGAACTTCCCTGCTCTTCTTTGAAATAGTGCCACGGGATCTTTTACATCCACCTGAGAGGGCAGACGGGGCCTCGGTTAAACATCTCAGCCGAAAGACGGCACCTCTGACAGTGCAGCACTCCCTCGGCGCTGCACTGGAGCGTCAGCTTAGATTTGCACTGAAGTCTCGAGAGTGGGACTTGAACCCACAACCTTCTGACTCAGAGGGGGGGAGTGCGACCCACTGAGCCACAGCTGGAAAAGGAAGTTGAGGGTGAGATGTCTCTTTAATGAGCAATCTTCGGCAGGTTTGGGCTTTTCAGGAAAAAGATTGCATTACCTGGAGTGAGACTGTTTCGAAATATATTCCAATTTCACTGCACAAATCACAGATACCAGCTCTCCCCCCACCCCCACCCCGCCTCATACTGTCCTCAACCTGTCTTCATGGTTTAGATTTTTCCACTGACTTTAAAGTTGACTTTTTTCATCCTAAATCTTTCCTTCAGGTACACTTTTATTTATAAAGATCCTGTAAATCTCTTTCTACTTCACTGATCATTCTCCAGTTTGAAATGCTGACCTTTACAATGATATTTCGTGATATTTATATCATCACTTTCTGTTTAATTTCAATTCACACCAATCTCTCCTTTTCATGTATATTTCTTCTTAAAACAATTAGGATTTTTCTGAGGTCACAGTTCTGGGCCTGCGTTTTGTTTTAAGAAGCAATTCATCTTTTTTTGTGCTTTGACATGTTTCTTTAATTGCAGACTTGGTATTTTAATCTGAATTAATTCCTTCAGATTGCTAAGTGCTCACTTAAATGTCAGAATGCCCCGCATTGTCTCAGGTCCTCGTCGGCTTTGTCTGCATCCTGAAACATTGGTGTCTGGTCCACTTCCGTCAGTCCGTGTTTTACTGTTGTCCTGACTCATAGAACATAGAACATAGAACAGTACAGCACAGTACAGGCCCTTCGGCCCTCGATGTTGTGCCGAGCATTGTCCGAGACCAAGATCAAGCTATCACACTCCCTATCACTCTGGTGTGCTCCATGTGCTTATCCAATAACCGCTTGAAAGTTCCTAAAGTGTCCGACTCCACTATCACAGCAGGCAGTCCATTCCACACCCCAACCACTCTCTGAGTAAAGAATCTACCTCGGACATCCCTTCTATATCTCCCCCCATGCACCTTATAGTTATGCCCCCTTGTAACAGCTGCCTCTACCCGAGGAAATAGTCTCTGAACATCCACTCTATCTATCCCCCTCATCATCTTATAAACCTCTATTAAGTCGCCTCTCATCCTCCTCCGCTCTAAAGAGAAAAGCCCCAACTCCCTCAATCTTTCCTCATAAGACCTCACCCCCAAACCAGGCAGCATCTTGGTAAATCTCCTTTGCACTCTTTCCAATGCTTCCACGTCCTTCCTATAGTGAGGTGACCAGAACTGCACACAATATTCCAAATGTGGTCTCACCAAGGTCCTGTACAGTTGCAGCATAACCTCCTTGGCATTCCTTCCCTCGCACAAGTCCTGCCTGCCCAAGCCACTCGTGTGCCATCCTGCGCCAATCTGTGGGCCAGACTCTGGTCGAATTGCAGCCGAGTACGTTTTGTTTAATGAGCGCATGAAGTGACTGCACCTTATAGCTCTGTCAATGCATTGCCACACTTATCCTCACGCTTTCCTTGTGCAACCTGTGGCATAAAAAGTAAATGTTAAGGTTTTTAAAAAGAGGGTCCTGATGATTCCCCTGGGGGGGGGAATTAACTGTTTGTTCAGCTCACCTTTTTTTTAGGGAAGAGGGTGAGCGGCCAGTAAGAAGTCAATTAGACCGAGGTGCATTGAAAATCCTTGGGGATTCTCCCAGTCTCCTGCTGTGACGCCAGCGGGAAACTGGCTGAACCACTGGCAGAATTTCAAGGCCATTGTTCTTGGCACAAATCTGTGACGATTTAAAGTAAGTAGAGGGTCCTTAGAGGGTCAGGAGGAGCAGGAGCGCAATAACTTGCATTTATTCACACCATTAACGTAGTAAAACGTCCCAAGGCGCTTCACAGAAGCGTTATCGAACAATATTTGACATATAAGGCGATATTAGGGCAGGTGACCAAAAGCTGGGTCAAAGAGGAAGGTTTTAAGGAGCGTCTTAAAGGAGGAGAGAAAGGTCGAGAGTATCAGGGAGGGAATTCCAGAGCTTAGGGCCTAGGCAGCTGAAGGCACGGCTGACAATGGTGGAGTGATTAAAATAGGGAATATCAGGCAACTCAGCACAGACCAGAGTTCAAACCCTCGAACCTGGATCTCTCTCTGATCTCCATGGCTCAGGTACTCGCTGCTTTAACCAGATGGTCCAGCATGTACATTTTGATTTCTACCACTCCAAGTCAGTTGGAATTGGGAATATCATAGCTGAGCTCAATTTTATCCTCACGTGCGCCTTCCAGTCTGAGAGAGGGGAGAGAGAATCTGGCCTGGAGCCAGCTGGTCTTTTGCTGTCTTGTCATTTTCGGATATCTGGATTTTACCCTTCATAGTCCAAGGGCACTCTGGGTGGGATCAGCTAACTGAGCACAGACCAGGAATCGAACGTTAGGACCTTCTGCATTTCATGGCTTAGTGCCTTTAACCGCCAGGCTAGTCAGAGAAACAGTGCCCACCGCACTCTTACAAGCCTGTGCAGCTCTGATATTAGAATAAAATAGCCTTGGTGCTACTGTGAGACACCACAAACATACAAATTTCATTGTCCGGCTCTGTCTGGAGTGACGAACCACAAAACCCAGCACCGCTGCAAAAATGTCAATAAGATAAATGTGTTTGTTGTGGCCAAATTATTTTTGTACCATGTATCATTGCTAAAACAAAAAAATATAAATCATGACTCTCGCGTCTATAGAGACTGGTTGAGCAGGACTTCCATTATTAGCATGAAGTCAATTCTCTGGAGGGTGATTTGAATAGTTGGTAGCAGGGATCATGATTATACACTGTTTCTATCGTGTCCCTAGTCCAAATCAGACCTTGACCCATTTTCCTTTCGATACACAAGCCAGAATGGAATGCTAGTTAGCTGTAAGCAAAAGCGATTCATTAAGATGCATGTAAAGTAGCTCGTCACCCAGGGTTTCATCTCAAAATCAGGCGTGTTTCGGCCAGCTCCACTCTGTAATAAGGTTAAGCAAGGCAACTCGAATCAAATAAATACTTCTGGCTTATGCACGCCGCCTTTGGTGACTAGCCAAAACTTGCCTGTGTACGGCGTCTTTCATGCTCTCAGGATGTCCCAAAGTGGCTCACGGCCAATGAATTACTTTCAAAGTGTAGTCACTGAAGTTTCTATAGGCAAATGCGGCAGCCAATTTGTACACAGCAAAGTCCCACAAACGACAGACAACTGAACGACCCACATAATCTGTTTTTTTGCTGTTTGCTGAGGGAGAAACGTGACCGAGATACTGGGAGAACTTCTTGCCTTCTTCAAATACTGCCATGAGATCTTTAAAGCCCAAATGCCCATTCAGACAGGCTTCGGTTCAACACCTAACTCACACCAAGTCCCGTTTATCCATCACCCCCTGTGCTCGCCGACTTACACTGGCTCCCGGGTCCAGCAATGCCTCGATTTTAAAATTCTCATCCTTATTTACAAATCCCTCCATGGCCTCGCCCCTCTGTAACCCCCTCCAGCCCTACAACCCTCCGAGATCTCTGCACTCCTCAATTCTGGCCTCTTGCGCATCCCCGATTTTCATCGCTCCACCTTTGGCGGCCGTGCCTTCAGCTGCCTGGGCCCTAAACCCTGGAATTCCCTCCCTAAACCTCTCTGCCTCTCTACCTCTCTCTCCTCATTTAAGATGCTCCTTAAAACCTATCTCTTCGACCAAGCTTTTGGTCACCTATCCTAACATCTCCTTATGTGACTCGATGTCAAATTTTGTTTGATAACGCTCCTGTAAAGCGCCTTGGGACTTTTTACTACGTTAACGATGCTGTAGAAATACGAGTTGTTATTGTCATTCTTACACAGCCTTTCCAAATCAAAGTCGATGGGATTTTGAGTCACCTGCCAAGATTCATTGATTCCTCCAGCAGTCAGCCCATAAACCACCCAGCAGGAACAAGGTGTCTCACTTATTAATTTCTTGTAGGCTACTTAAGGGAGGTAATATAATTTGGATATAATTTTTAAAATTCCAGTGATTTTGATATCTATTAGAGAGTTACTCCTGAGACTCTAGCCCCAGCGTGCATGCTGTAACTTGATTAGAAAGCATCGTCAGGTTTTGTTTTAAATATTAAGTGAAGTCAAGAATATCTTGCGCGTTCATAAGACCATTGCTGTGCCCAGGCAGGGAAGGAAGGGTATTACGAGGCTAAATCACAGCATGGAAAGAATTTAAAACAAAGGTTAAAAGCACTGCATCAAAGATGTAACAATTAAATTCCCATGCACTTGCCAAGTAGCTTTTCCCACACTTGCTGATTAGCTTTTGCTTGCCGCACCGGGAGCCAAATGAAGAAAGATATACATAAGAGGAGAAAAGTCAGGAACGAGACCAAAGAGAAACATTTAGCGCATTAAAGCTCATCCATCCCACAAGTACTGTAACTCACCCAGCCGAGCATCCAGACACATTCTGGACTCTCAAACAAAAGCAAAACAATGCGGATGCTGGAAATTGAAAACAAAAGCAGAAAATGCTGGGAATTCTCAAGCAGGTCGGGCAGCATCCGTGGAGAGAGAGAAACAGAGTTAACGTTTCAGGTCGATGACGAAAGGGCATGTTAATACTGTTTCTACTCTCCACAGCTGCTGAGTATTTCCATCATTTTCTGTTTTTATTATATTCTTGGACTCCGTGAATGTTTTTGACTCCACCATCTTGCCTGGTAGTTTATTTCAGCTGTGGCTCAGTGGGTCGCACTCTCGCCTCTGCGTCAGAAAGTTGTGGGTTCAAGCCCCACTCCAGAGACTTGAGCACAAAATCTGGGTGCAGTACTGAAGGAGTGCTGCACCGTCAGCGGTGAGTTCTTTTGGCTGATGCATTCACAGAAGAATCACAGAATCCCCACAATGCAGATAGAGGCCATTTCGGCCCATCGAGCCTGCACCGACACATATCCCACCCTATCCCCGTAACCCCACGTATTTAATCCCCCTAACACTAAGGGTCAATTTATCATAGCCAAATCAACCTAACCCGCACATCTTTGGACTGTGGGAGGAAACCGGATCACCCGGAGGAAACCCATGCAGACACGGGGAGAATGTGCAAACTCCACACAGACAGTCACCCGGGGCCGGATTCGAACCCGGGTCCCTGGCGCTGTGAGGCAACAGTGCTAACCATTATGCCACCGTGTTGCATTAAACCGAGGCTCCGTCGGCCCTCTCGGGTGGACGTAAAAGATCCCAAGGCTCTATTCGAAGAAGAGCAGGGGAGTTCTCCCTGGTGTCCTGGCCAATATTTATCCCTCAACCAACATCAGTAAAACAGATCATTATCATATTGCTGTTTGTGGGAGCTTGCTGTGCACAAATTGGCTGCCGCGTTTCCTACATTACAACAGTGACTACACTTCAAAAAGTACTTTATTGGCTGTAAAGCACTTTGGGACATTCTGAGATCATTAAGGCACTGTATACACGCAAGCCTTTCTTTTCTTTGAGTGAAAGTGTCTTTTTTCTAAGATCTCGCATTTATGTCGCACCTCAACACATCACGGAAATATTCCTAATTGCATCATATAAACCATTACTTTAGAAGTGCATTCTAGTAAGAATAATAAGCAAAAACTTGCAATTATATAGCACCTTTTATGAACTCTGGATGACACAAAGTACTGTACAGTCAATTAAGTATTTTTGAAGTGCAGTCACTGTGCACAAACGCAGCAGCCAGTCTGCGCACAGCAAGCTCCCGCAATGCGATAGTGTCCAGATAATCTGTTTTTTCTTCCCAATGCTGGTTGAGGGATAGATATTATATAGGACACCAGGGAGAGCTCCCCTGCTCTTCTTACTAAATAGTACAATGGGATGTTTTATGTCCACTTGAGAGAGCAGGCGAGGCCTCAGTTTAACATCTTATCTGAAAGACGGCTCCTCTGCCAGTGCAGAACTCCCTCAGTACTGCACTGGAGTGTCAGCCTAGATTTTGTGCTCGAGTCTCTGGAGTGGGACTATGAACCCACAACTTTCTGACTCTGAGGCAAGAGTGCTACCCACTGAGCCATGGCTAACACCAGTAACTAATGAGCAAAGGCACTTCATGTAGACTCTACGTGGGCCCCCTGCATGGTGTGTCAGAGATCCTGCGCAAGTGCAGCTCTGAAATCTCTGTGCAATGAGTGATGGATTCTGAAGTCCACCATAGGAATGAGTGAAAACTCCATGGCCATCTACGAGGGAGCCTCTGAGCACAAAGGTCAAAAGCACAGGCAGTGTTTCTCTCGTGAGCAATGTGACTGTGGCGATTGAGACCAGGGGCGCTAACTCACAGGATGCTCTCACTTTTGGATCGGGAAAAGGATCGGGGATCAGCTTGAGGAAACCTTGATAGCGGGCTTCACCCTCCTCAAAGGTGACCAATAGTCCCTTCCCCCCCGCAGACCCCTGCTCATTTGGAAAGAATCCCCAACGCTCAGGGGAGCTCCACATCTATCTCACTCAGCCAGTACTCTCAAAGGGCTCATGAACTGCCAGGTAGCAGGCTGAAGCAGTCAGCAAAGCACAGAGTTCAAAGTGCTGGCAACAGTTTCAGGCCACTTTCGTGACGCAGTACAAAGATGTACATGGCAACAAGAAACCCATGAGGTCCCACTGATGTGCAGCAGATTGCCACCACATTTACTCCTACCACTGTGATAACACTTAGATGATGCTCTGAATCAGATAAGAGAAAACACATGCCATAAACTGTTACCGAGGGGAAGCAGCAGGGAAATAGATAGTTATAGCGCTGAATGCTGGTAGGGAGATAAACTGGTTCCACTTTATTTCAACTTTAGTTCTTTAGAGGAGGGCCTGTTAAGGCAGAATTCATAGGGTTTTGGGCTGGTTGAAGTAGAGTTGTTTGTAATGGAGGACCATTGTATTGTGTTCAATGAGATCAGACAGTTCTTGCAGGGGTCGCCTTGGAGACTTAAGTGAAAGTCCTGTCAATTAATTATCTATGCGTGAGTCTCCCTGGCTATCGACACCTTCAACCATTTCTCTTCCTCCTCCTTTGCATCCACCTCCTTTGCCAAGAGTTAAGGATGTGCCTCCTGGTTATTCCGTGGTTACTCCTCTGCTGGTGAAATTGTTCAATATGTAGCGAATGCAGGTACTTCAAGAGACCTTGTTCAAGCTACACAGAATTACCCCCCCCCCCCCCGTCCCCCACTCCCCACCAATCTCCCCGAGCTTCTGCCTGTCAATGGTATGTTCCACCAGAACTTGGGTGCAAATATAAGCTTCATTGTTCTGCCTCTGTTTGTGAGTTTTTCAAAGGGTCAGTAGTCATGGCTCCAGTGGGTATCCCTAGTCCCTGAGCAGCCACCTGCCCAGACTGCCAGCTCCTTCAAATAATGGTGACAAATTGGACTGCCACCAAATGAAGGTAAGGTGGCTTCTCCCAAGGTGCCGCACATTCATTTGCATGACCCAGTTCTGATAGGGGAAGCGTATCTGCACAGCAATGATATGAAACCCTTTCCTAATCCTAAAATCCATCAAGTTGTTGGTAGGGACCCAGGTGATCACATTGGGTGCCATCAAAGAGGCCTTGTGCTTTGGGGAAACCTGCCAGATGGAAAATCCAGCAGGATGCGCTGACCCCCCCCTGCCTTCCTGAATTCCCAATTTGCAATCCCAATGATGCCAATGAGTTTTCACAAATATATCATAGTGAAGAATGTAAGAATACAGATTTGTTTTTACATTATTCTAATACAGAACAAAGACAGAACAGCTAATGTAGACAGAATTGGTTTAAACTGTGCGCTCGCAAATCTTATCTGTTGATCACAATGATCACAATGATGCTTATAACATTGATGTGGAGCGTTCTCCAAGGCGGCCTTCGAGACACACGACAACGCAAAATCATCGAGGAGAAACTGATAGCCAAGTTCTGCACCTGATAAGGACGGCCTCAACCGGGATCTTGGGCTCATGTCACGCTACATGTAACCCCACTTGACGTAGAGTCATCCAGACTCGAGTCGTCGTTGGCTTGTTCACAGATGTGATTTCCAGTAAAAAAAGTAAAAAGTTTAAAGTTTTTGGTTTTCCATACAGACTGCAGCATCTGACACATTAGACCCCCTGTGACCCCACCTCATTGTCTTTGTTGTATTTTGCTATCGTCTTTGATGTAATGTCTTCCTGGTTGGATTTGATTGCCGTGATTGTCTCTCTACCGAGGTGTGATAAAGGGCAGTCAGTAAGATTAAATGTAGTCGTCTGACATTGTTCTCTGCACAGGCATTGTTCTCTGACTATATATGCTGTGCTCATTTGTATTTCTTCACTTCACCTGACGAAGGAGCAGCCGCTCCGAAAGCTTGTGATTTCAAATAAAACTGTTGGACTATAACCTGGTGTTGTGCGACTTCTCACTTATAACATTGGAGAAGATGAATTTCAGGGCCGAAGACATTGTACTCTGTAAGGATAGGCGCATATAGATTATTAAATAAATAAGCTGGTTGGCATTAATGATATAACATGGAGCTAAAAGGGTTGTTAGGTTAAGGCACAGGCTTTTAAAAAACAGGCTTTTTAGTCACAGCAAAGAAGGAAATTACTGCAGTATTAATGGGGAATAGGTTCCTTTTTACTATAGAGATTGCAAGAGATACGACGTCAAAGGCTTGCACAACAAAGGCTATAGTTCGGGAAGAGCAAAGATCGGAAGCAAAGATACAATGTGAGAGGACATAAGGCCCCCCGTAATTGTCCAGCAAGCTATTCAATGATCTAAGGGTCATTGGCCTAAAAGTTCGAGTGCGACACGAGACCTGAAAGTGCCACCAGGGCCGCGGGTTAATGGGCGCCGAGCATGGTGGCGCCAGCAGGAGTGAAGAATGCGCTCTGGGGACCAAAGCTTATTAGCCCCGCGCTCAAGTGACCGTGTGATGCCCGTCTGGTGGCGTTCGCCCTGGCTTCAGGCCCCAATGTGGCGTCCGCAAACGGCGTTGCAGCTTCGCACAACCGCTGAAAGCAAGGCCGTGATTTTGCAAAGCATTGTGGGATATTAAAGGGGCAATGCATTGTCGTTTGCCTTCTGAACTGGTAAAAGTAAAAAATGAAGTTAAAAAATTCAGTTTTCAGCCCTTACAGCTCAACAGCCTTCTGGAAAAAAAAATAACATCTGGAAAAAAAATCCCAAATGGGTGTCTTCAGCTCTTAAAGCTGAATTGCCTTCCGCACCTAAAAAAAAAATGGGAAAAGTGCTTCAGCGCTAACACAAATGGCTCAGCAAGTCAGGGAAGGGGCACCCAGGGTCTCGCACGCAGCACTCCAGCTTTGTGCAGGGGGGTCAACACTGCAAGAGAGGTCCTCTATCCACAGGGGCCAGGAGGCCCTCCAGAAAGAAGGATGTGGGACCACATCACCGAGGTCGTCACTGCCAGCAGTGTCACCCCCACCACCTGGCTCCAGGGCCCAAAGAAGCTTGATGACCTCAGACCACTGGTCAAGGTCAGCGAATGCATCTTCAAAAGCCGTCTCCTACCAACTGCACCACTAGCCTCACACACTTCTCAATGCATGATTCCCTCTCCCCCAATCACTCAACTACCAACAATCTGTACCAATCATGAGACACACCTCCCATTCCTAGCTTCACCCTCTTGGAGGAGACGGTGCTGGCCATTCTTGGCAGGGGCTGAAAGATGCTGGTATCCTCATACATTATCCTCCTTCTCGCATGCACCTTTTGCTCTCCCGCCCTCCCCTCACCACAATTCCACCCTTGTGCCTTCCTCATTTCACACGCCGAAGAAATCCAGCCTGCCCAGCCAGTGACTGACCAAGAAGAGGGAGAGTTGAGTAAAGAAGAAGACGAATCACCATCACTCGATTTCACACTCCCAGCCACCAGCTCCTCAAGGTCGACCGCAAGACCATTTGCAGTGTCCCCCACTGAAAGTAAGCAGCCTTCCACCAGCCATGCTGCAGCCACAGGGGTAGCACTGCGTGACATCAGTAGAATAGGCAAAGGCACACAAGACAGTCACTAAGGAAATGCTTCCATCCCGGATATCCCGGCTAGAAAGAAGCTGTATGGGTTGCACTATTCCTTCTGCTTCCTCCTCTTCTGCGTCTTCTTCTTCTGCATCTTCCTCTTCCCTCTGCGAGCGGATGCTATAAATCTGAAATAAAAGCATAAAATGGTGGAAATACTCAGCAGGTCAGGGAGCATCTTGACCTGAGACGTGAACTCTCTTTCTCTCTTGACGAATTTTGCCTGACCTGCTGAGTATTTGCAGCATTTTCTGTCTTCTCAGAGGCCTTCCTTTACCATCCGAGGCCTTGCGAGCATCCAGCAGCACTCCCTGCACTCTTAAAAAACTTTTAACATGTATTGCAGCAAGCCACTACTTCAATAAAATAAAAAATATCCAGTCCAAAAGCTTAAAGGCAAACTTACCTGAAAGATATGTGTGTCCCTTTAAGAAGTGCTGACAGCTTCTCTGTCAGTCTGCTGAATGCTGGGTTTTCATGGCGAGCTTAGGACCTGGCGCTTATGTCCAAGTTTGCCGCAGTGAGGTCAAGTCGGTGTTGGACCTGAGCAAATTTACATTTGCAGGGCCATCGCTTTTACCGGCAGTGCTGCTAGCCCTCGGAAAATGGCGGGCACCGCGGGACCCGCCACCAGCTGGCGAAAGAGCGGCAGCCGCTGTATTTTCGTTGAATTATGCCGGTAACGGGTGATGTAAAACACCCAGGTTTTTAGTGCATTAAACATCCAGTAAAATTGAATCCAGCAAGAACTAGTCAATGAAATAAAATGGTATAAGGAGAGAAACAAAGTTTCACTCAGTCGGAATTCTGACTGCCTTCAAGAGGAGGTAGCGTGAACCGGCTTAGATAAGCCATGCTCACGATTCCCGCTAGATACTCGACACGTGAGCTTTAGACGCAAGGCTAATGTGTACTGCTCTGTAGGAAGTTTTAAGATGAATGTTTTGAAACAATAATTAAAAGGAGTTCATTGTCAGACACATTACTGTCTCTAGCTTTTCGAATCTGTTCAAAGGATACGGAAGGAATCATCCAACAAAGAAAAATACATTTCGACCAAACCATCATTTCAAAAGATGCCAATTTGATTTCCGTTGAGGAGGTCTACTTATCCCGGTGAAATCAGCATTGGTGAAGCAGAGCATGGGAGTTGCAGGGATTTAGTAATTGGACATGAATGAGAAGAAGTATTCAGCTGTAATTTACACGGCTTCATTTGTACGCGAAATGCCCTTTACAACAATGCATGTGTCCAAATTAACTTCTCACTTAATAGTTCTTTAGGAGTTTGTCATCCGGAAAGCTGCGTTGTGTGAAATCTGACATGAAAACTTTCAATATTTTCTCAGAGGAGATAAAGAAATGAGACCTTTTGAAAGGCCAATTATCAGTGAAGCACAATCAGCCTAGATTGAATTTGTGAATGCTCTTTTCACTTATCAAAATGTTTAGTCAGTGCCGTGATATCAATCTTTAGTGTAATTATGCATCGCCAAGCAGACCCGCACAGCTCCAGAGACATCTGCAGAAATAGGACGGTTGCCAGTGTTTGAATCATCTATTCAGTAGAGGTTAAGGCTGTTGTTAAACTCACTGCTGTGCCATCATTATAATCATCTGTAGCAAAATTATCATTATTACAGTTGCTGCTTCTAGTACACAAAATAAGACTTAATGGAATAAGAGATCATTATTGTCTTAATGGAGTAGGCTATTTGCAAAAAGGAGCACTTATTTCCAACTGCCAGTTTTGGGGATAGATTCCAACTTTTTCCAATGATACCATCTTCAACGTGAAGATCAAATGGAGCAGATTCTCATGTCCCTGGATCTGAGGTTATTGGATGGCGCGGGAATGATTAATACAGGAAGGGAGTCCGCCCACGCCCCACCCCACCCCCCACCCCGATTTTCCCGTATTCGCTGTGTCCAAGCCCCAATAAGTTTTATTGAACTATCCTATAGCATCACTGACTCTCTCCCATTATTCCTCGCTTCTTAAATCTTTCTGTGATTATAGTCGATATATGGTCAAAACGGACTGTTGGTCGTAAACCATTGTGGTTAGGGCAAGTGAAGCCACGCAATGCCTCACCGTGTTTTTCAATGCTGGAGTGAGGCATCTCACAATGTGCCCCATTAATTAGACTTTTTTCCTCACTCTTCAGCTCGAAAAATCTTTGCGTTGCAAATTGCTGGAAGTGTGCGCTGGTAATGGTGTGGCGAGGGCAGTAGAGGCATCTGGGACCTTGGTGAACGATGGGGCCAACAGTGTGTCTCCCTGATCAATGGGAATTAAAGATTGAGAAAGAAACAGAGGAACGACAGCGAAGGAAATGGGGCGAATTAGAATCAAATTAGGTACAGAAAGAGAAATAAAGAGAGGGAAAGAATGATTGGATTAAGAGAGAGAGAAAAAAGAGAAAGAAGGGAAAAGTAACAAAAAATAATTTTTTTTAATCTCTAAGAAGAATTTACTACCTGCATGAATGAGACTCCACCGTTTCAACTGTTCCCTTTCTGGGTGGGAGAGGTTGATTGGCATTGCAGGAACATAAATCTTGTCATTCAAAGGGTCCTTAACACTGCTAAGAACCAGCCCTAACTTTCTGCGGCAAGTTTAATTCATTTATACTGTGCAAATGCAGCAATTTCTTGAAACGCATGGGGAGGTTGAGGGCGAGCTGTCATTTTTGCGAAGCTAATGGCAGAGCGGCGCAAATCGTTCAGCAACTTGTGGCGATTTGCAATCCACGGGATATCTCTTCCTCGCCACAAATTGCTGGACGATTTACACATTAATAATGGCGAGCACCATTAAGCTTGCCTTTATTTTGCCAGCAAATTCTGGCCCAATGTGCTTAGCATGCTTTGTTGCTTGTGTACTGCAATTTTGGACAAAATTCTCCATTGGAAGTGTCAGTTTCTGAACCGGTCAGAATGATCGGAACATAGGAATTGACGAATAGACGAAAAAAGTTCAAGGTCCATGTCGTTCGCCAGCCTCTTCAACCAACACCTGGTACGGTGCAAGGGAGCCAGCTCGGCCAGAATGCCCCGACAGAAGCCGAAGTGCATTAGGTGGCAGCCGGGCCCTCTCAGGCTCGAGCACCTGGCGTGGCCGACCACGGTCATCTCACGGGTCCTCCACATAAGCAACAGCAACCTTCCACCAGCACTGCTGAAGCCACAGGGGGAAAGCTCCTCATTGGTGTTGTAGAGTGAGGAAACCTTCTGTTAAGAAAAGCACTGTGGGTTGAGCACTTGAGTGTCAAGAAATTTTAGTTCAAGCTTCTGTATGTAAATAAATTCAGAGCCTTTATCACATTTGGGGGTTGGGCATAAGGGGGGAAAAATTCAGTTGGTTTGCGCCTCCCATTAGCGCGTTAAGAGGGCGCTAATGAGGCGCAAAGCAACTAGCGCCCGGGCGCGGCGATGCTTGCGCCACTCGCGAAATTGACGACATTTTGCGGCGGCGCTAAACACTACCGCCACGGTCTCCTGCGCCCGCAGATCGTGACGTCAGTCGAGCGTGCAACGTCCCGGTAGCGCCCCGGACCGGATATTGAGTGGCGCCCCCTGCCTCACCACCTGCCGCTAGCAACGACAGGTTGAAGAGAGCGTTTTGCAGTCGGGAAGGGACTGGGGGAGCGCTATTTAAAGGCGACCGATTCCTGCCTTTTTTTTCAGCGACATTTTTGCACCACGCATTCTGAGTGAGAGAGAGAGACTTCTGGAGATATTCAACGCTGTGTTGAGGAGTTTTGGGTACTGAGCAGCACTTTGCAGGTTCATTTTGATTTGATCTTCCTTGCATCAATTTAGAAGAGACTATGGGGGCTACACTCTGACATCTTTCCCTGGGCCTCTCCATTGTTCTTTCCAGCAGATTTGATATACAGGTCTCTCCAGGCTGAGATTCAAGGCTGCAATGAGCAAGGTATGGATGGAGAGCAAGATCGACCCTCCCCTTTAAGAACTGGCCAGCGCCAGTGTGTCTGTGTTCCATTGCTGACTGACATCGCATGAGCTTCGCCAGCGCTCTGAGATAGCGCCTCGCTCCTCGGTGTTAGCGCCTTAAGAGAGGTGTGTAGCGCCTGATTTAGCGCTCCAATCACCTCCAGGGCCGATAGAAGCCAAGTTTGCAGTCGGAGGCGATAATTAGCGCCAGGTGCTAAACTTTGCGCCCGGCCGATAATTGCGCCCCAAACAGGACGATACCAAATTTCTCCCCCAAGGACTCTTTTCATTGCAGTTAGTTTGTCTGCATTGTCAGAATGTCAGTGATTTAGAGGTTGGTTGAATGGTTTGACCTCTTTAATGCCAGTTGAAGGGACTGGTGAAGTGGGTAGCAAGGACTGTTAATGCAGATGGGCTTCTTGTCACTTTTCAGGTACGTGGATAGAGCAGGTCAACGAAAGGTGAGAGGTCAACAAAAAGCAAGAGGTCAACTGCTCCCTGGCCTCTCTGACTGCCAGGTGTTGTGCTGTCCCTCCTTCTTTCAGGTCTCCTTCACACAATTCTTCTTCATCAGAT
Organism: Squalus acanthias; assembly: GCA_030390025.1. Taxonomy (NCBI): domain Eukaryota; kingdom Metazoa; phylum Chordata; class Chondrichthyes; order Squaliformes; family Squalidae; genus Squalus; species Squalus acanthias. The sequence continues at coordinate 5,088,689 of CM059439.1, read as the reverse complement.
GATGCCTCTAGCTGTTGCTGTGCCTCCTCCAACTCCAATCCTCATTGCATAGTCATGTTGTCCAGAATGCAGCACGCTACTATGATACAACCCACGTTCTCTGGGGTATAATGAAGGGAGCCCGCAGACCAATCAAGTTACAGGAACCTTAGCTTCAAGATGCTAATGAGTGTGCTCAACGATGTTCCTGATGTTCCAAAGGCTATAATTGTATCTTTACTGCTCAGGCATGGTGAGGTTGCCGAGGGGTGTCATCAGTCAGGTCTGGAAAGGGTATCCCTTGGCCCCAAGCAGCCATCTTCTGACATTCTTAGAGGGGTGGAATAGTTGGGGGGGGTGCGGCGACGGGTGGATGAGTATCTTAGGATTACAACTGGCACAGACTTGCTTGGTCCTTTGGCAGGGGTCACAAACCAGTGGAATGATGGCCCTTCTTGTTGAGAAAAGCTCCTGGCTTGTCCTCTGGTGCCCTGATGGCTACATGTGTGCAGTCAATGATGCCCCGTGTATGAGGGAAGTCGCCCACTGCATCAAATCCCACAGCTCTCTCATTCTGGCTGTTGACGTCCATTGGCTCTGGTTAAGAAGGCATAAGCTAACGGAGGATTTGAATATACTTGGGAATTGGGTAGACAGGTGGCAGATGAAATTCATTGTGGAGAAAATGCAAAGTGCTTCACGTGGGTCAAAAACTGTAGAAAGGGATTATTACCTAAATGGAAAGAAAATAATGTGTATGGAAAATGTAAGAGATCTGGGGGTCCTGAATCAAAATAAATTGAAGCTATCGCAACAATGCTCGGTGGCAGTGAGTAAAGTAAATCAGATGTTGGAATGTATTAAAAGGTTAATATTGAACCGAAATATTGAGGTAATCCCGCCACTTTATAAATCTTTGGTGCGACCGCACTTGGAATACTGAGTACAGTTCTGGTCACCAGAGTACAAAAAAGATATTGCAGCTAGTGAGAGGATACAGAAGTGAGCAACCAGAACGATTGAGGAATGGATTATTAAGAGGAATTAGGTAAATGTTATATGTTCTCACTGGAAAAGAGAAGATTAGGAGGTGATATAATTGTTGTTTTCAGGATTCGAAAAGGATGACCAGTGGTTTTATCCTGTCCAGAACAGTAGAACCAGAGGACATGACGAAGGGGGGTAAGTTCAAAACTAATCTGTGGAAAATGATTCCCTTGAGCGAATGGTAAATCTACGGAACAGGATCCCGAGGTAGATGGGTAAGCAGAGGTGTTGATGCATTCAAATGCAAATTAGATTGTTGTCTTCCAAAGAAAATAATATTTCAGGATACAATGTATGAGTAATATATGAGCAATCTGAGACATGCCATGTGGTAAGTGTAGCATGCTTGGGAAGAACAGGTGACTTTTAACCGATTGTTCCCAATGCTTCCCACCACAGGGAGTTGCCTCGTCTTGTGTCCGTATCTGTTGTAGATTAATTGATAGAGAATGATCGCCATGATTAGTCAACAACTCCATTATCGTTGTATCATGTGACTACCAGGATGGCAGAAGGCGAACTAGATGGTCCGTGGTCTTTTCTCGTCTAGCAATTCCTATGGTCCTCTGGAACTTGCTTAATGCAGCCGCACACTACAGACTGGGAGATATGGGTGATGTCTCCTGTAGCAGCCTAGAAGGAGCCTGAGGCAAAGAAGTTTAGGGTGGTGGAGACTTCCACAGCCAGCGACAAAGCATGCCCGCCCCCCTGGTCATGAAGGCAGCAGGACCTGTAACAATCTAGCTGGTGAAGTGCAGCCTCCTGAAGCGCACCCTCCTCTGAGATATCCAGGAAATTGCTTCTTAGCCTATAGACCCTGTGAGCTTGGTAAGGCCTTCCAATAGTAGCCCCCCTCACCTGCTGTGCTCTAACAGACCAGCTACTGCCCATCCTGATTGCTGAGGATACTGCTGCTCTTTCTAGGAACAGAGGAACAGGAGGAGGCCATTCAGCCCCTCGAGCCTGTTCCGCCATTCAATGAGATCATGGCTGATCTGTTTCTCAACTCCATTTTCCCGCCTTGGTTCCAAATCCCTTAATACCCCTTACCTAACAAAAATCTCTCAATCTCAGTTTTGAAATTTTCAATTGACCCCCAGCCTCAACAGCTTTTTGGAGGAGAGAGTTCCAGATTTCCACCACCCTTTGTGTGAAGAAGTGCTTCCTGGCATCACCCCTGAATGGCCGTGCTCTAACTTTAAAGTTATGCTCCCTTGTTCTGGTCTTCATCCACCACAGGAAATAATTTTTCTCTATCTATCCTATCAACTCCTTTAATTATCTTAAACACCTCAATTAGATCGCCCTTTAATTTTCTATATTCAAGAGAATACAAGCCCAGTCTATTCAACCTGTTCTCATAATTTAACCCTTTTAGTCCGGGTATCGTTCCGGTGAATCTGCACTGCATCCCCTCCAAGGCCAATATATCCTTCCTGAGGTGCGGTGTCCAGAACTGAACGCAGTGCTCTAATTGGGGTCTAACCAGAGCTGTATATAACTGTAACGTAACCTCCATCCCTTTGTATTCCAGCCTCCTTGAGATATAAAGGGCTTTAGCCATCCGATTGTTCTTCCATCCAGATTAAATGCACATGATAAGCTGAAAATGCTTAGTCAGGCTGAGTAAGGCAAAGAAATCATAAAGAAGCAATCTCCGAGCTCTGAAATGCCTCGGCAATGAAGTCATCAGAAAAGCACAGAGATCCTACGAGTGCAGGTGAGTGGCCCTTCAAATTTGTGCTTCAATCGTGCCAGCCGTTTCCTGAGGCCAATCCCGCGAGGTGTTACCGAACCTGTTGGCTGCTGGGGGAGCTCCAATTTAAATACATTCATCAGGCACTGGTTCAGTTTTCTGCCGGGCAAATTTCCAAACGGAGCTAGTTTATCCGCAAAAGTCACAACCAGTCGGTTCGCGGCGGAAGGGAGCAATGAGTGGATCTCCAAGTTTGCAGATGACACAAAGCTGGGTGGGCGTGTGTGCTGCGAGGAGGATGCCGAGAAACTCCAGGATGATTTGGACAGGTTGGGTGAGTGGGCAGAAGCGTGGCAGATGCAATATAACGTGGATAAATGCGAGGTTATCCACTTTGGTGTCAAAAACAGAAAGGCAGATTATTATCTGAATGGCAATAGATTGGGAGAAGGGGAAGTGCAAGGAGACCTGGGTGTCCTTGTGCACCAGTCGCTGAAGGTAAGCATGCAGGTGCAGCAGGCGGTTAAGAAGGCAAATGGTATATTGGCCTTCATAGCGAGAGGGTTTGAGTACAGGAACAAGGATGTCTTGCTGCAGTTGTACAGGGTCTTGGTGAGACCACACCTTGAGTACTGTGTGCAATTTTGGTCGCCTTATCTGAGGAAGGATGTTCTTGCCATGGAAGGAATTTAGCGCAGATTCACAAGGCTGATACCTGGGATGGCAGGAATGACGTATGAAGAGAGATTAGGTCGATTGGACTTATACTCGCTGGAGTTTAGAAGAATGAGAGGGGATCTCATTGAAACTTATAAAATTCTGACAGGACAGGACAAACTAGATGCAGGAAGGATGTTCCCGATGGTCGGAGAGTCAAGAACCAGGGGTCACAGTCTAAGGATAAGGGGTAAGCCATTTACGACAGAAATGAGGAGGAATTTCTTCACCCAGAGAGTGGTGAACCTGTGGAATTCTCTGCCACAGAAGGCAGTAGAGGCCAATTCATTAAATAGATTCAAGAAGGAGTTGGATATATTTCTTAAGGCTAAAGGGATCAAGGGATATGGGGAGAAAGCGGGGACAGGGTACTGAATTTGAATGATCAGCCATGATCGCATTGAATGGCGGAGCAGGCTCGAGGGGCCGAATGGCCTACTCCTGCTCCTATCTTCTATGATTCTATGATTGCCCCGCCCCCTCCCCGCTTTTAACCACTCACCCGCCTCGCTCCCGCTTGGTGGGTAGGCTTACAGTCGGGGCCACCGAGTTACTTAGGCTCCACCAGCATTCCATCTCGCTTTATTTTGTCCTCGAAGCATCTACATTTGATTTCCCTTGTGCAATGCTTCCTTCGAACTTCCAAAGTAATCTTCATCTATGAAGCACAGTGTGGGAACCTATCACCAACTGAGGGATTAAATTAATTTTGACGTGTATGAGAAAGTGAATTCAGTCCAACCGTAAAGCCCTTTGATTATTGCTTACAATTTGTTAAGCCAAGAAAAAAAAGTGACAATAACAGGGCTTCGCTCTATTATGATTAGCACTCCTTCGGGATGGAGTATTGCATATTTTAATCATGAATTCTCTTTTTCTCAGCATCTCTTATTGCTGTTTTGTGAATATTTGAATGACCTTGCCAATCTAAAGGGATCGCTGCTTCTCAGAGTCAGAATAGTTGCGCAGAGGAAGTTGAACAGCAAGCGCTTGTGCGTATTTCTGCATGAATACAAAACAGAATAAACTGTGAACTAATCAAGAAGCACATAACCTATTCTCAGATCGGCTGTATGATTTTAATAATGTAATTTGTACATGTCATTGAAGGATCCTGGAGGTCTTAAAATCATCAGCATGTGGAATAAGCCTTAAAGAATGAACACACACACAAAAAAATCACTTCTCAGACAAGTGTCTGGTAATGATGTCTGAAGCACAGTTAATCCAAAGGGACAAACAAACCAGAACAAAATAAGATGATTCAATGTATATTGCATGAGTGGCAGATGAATTTTAATGGGGCTAAATGTAGATTCATAAAATTTGGATTCGGAACATGAGGACGCGTATTGTTGAAGTTCTAGAAATAATTTTAATTCTAGTTTTCCTTGCATCTCTGGACTTCTAAGTTTTTAAATCTTATTTTATTGATAAGCCTGGATGTTGCTACGAGTGATGTTATCAGACGAATACTTAATTCACTCGTATCAAATTTCTTTCCACCGCTATTTTAACGGAGGTGGAGTTAAGTGGAAGAGAATTCCAAAATGCAAGCTATCTTAAATTATTCCTATAATGTATTACTTTGAGTAAAGACATTTACTTTTACTTATTACCATTTATGTCTCTGGTCTTATCTTCTGGCGTACTTTGAAGTAGGTCTGTGGGTGCACCTCCTCTATACCATTTAATATTTTATTTCCTTCAATAAGATTTCCCACTTAACGATCTTCTTTATAGACTGTGAGGCTGAAACTTCTCTAATTTTTCCTCACAGCTCATCCCCTTTACACTTGAGAATGATCGTGTTGCTCTTTTGTGCACCTTCTAACGCAGGCAATTTTTTATTTCTGGCCCGGTGCCCAGAACTGAACACAGAAAAGGAAACAAAGAACTTGTGATTATATAGCACCTTGCAGGTTCTTGGGACATCCCAAAGCACTTCGCAATGAATCGACTTTCTTTGCTATGCATTCACTGTCATAATGTAGGCAAACGCAACAGCCAATTTGTGCACAGCAAGGTCCCAACGAAACAGCAGTGAGTTGAATGATAAGTTCATTTGGCTTTGGTGGCGTAGGTTGAGGGAGGAAAGTTGACCAGGAATTTGGGCAGGGAGGTTACCAGGTCCTGCAGGATTTCCCATCCATTCGGAACTCTGCTTTTGGAGCATAAGTTGATAACATCCATCTATGTAGCACTGTGCTGGCTATCCAGCTTAGCATTCTTGTAGCTTTTCAATTGCTTCACCACATTGTCTGGACATTGAAAGTGATGCGTCTGCTGTTACTCGCAGATCGCTTTCTCGCTGCGACAGTGCAGATCCATTCATTCCATACGTCAACCTTGTGGCGGATCGCCACCTAAACGGGCATAACCCACTTTTCCGTCTGTGGACAATATATCGGTGAACCTTCCCTTTAAGGCACCTTACCTTTAAGACAGGAGTGGGCGGGGCTTCAGGGTTTTTCCAGAGAATTCTGGGGGCAGCTTGCTCAGCCATTTTGTGTGCCATGCAGTGAATTAAAGTTTCTTGTTTTCCACATATGGATTCAGCCTCCATTCGTGTTTCGCGGCAGCCTCAACATTGGTGACCCCAACGCTCAGAACGTATTCCGAGCACTGCAATGGCGGACACGAACGCAGTTTCCGTGAAACTGCCGGAGTTTTGGGAAAACCAGCCCGAAGCCTGGTTTCTCCAAGCTGAATCTCACTTCCGGCTGCGAAATATCACCACATATGGGACGAAGTACGACTATCTCGTCACATCACTCAGTAGCTCCGCAGTTTCGAAGGTTTGGACAACGCTGCAGAACCCACCAGAGGAAGGCAAGTATGCACATCTCAGGACAGCGCTCCTTAAAAAATTTACGGCCTCGGCATATCAGCGAAACTGCCACCTCCTCGACCTTCCAGGCCTCGGTGATGCCTCACCGTCAGACCTCCTCTCCCACATGCTCTCCCTCACCGACGAGAGCCCACCCGGATCCCTCTTCCGCACGCTGTTCATCCGCCAGCTCCCTCTCAGCATTCGCCCAGCGATCGTGGCGTCCGGCCTCACGAACCTGGAAGCCCTGGCCGATGAGGCCGACAAGCTGCTGTCCGCTCACTCCAGCCGCGACGTCACTCCGGACCTGGCAGCCAATGCCTGGGCGCGCCCCTCACCATCCAGCACGCGGCCACAAGGGTCTGTCACCAGGCCCACGGGGCCTTCACGCCCCACTAACCCGGGCCACTGTTACTACCACGCACGTTTCGGCGCCAGGGCACAACGGTGCACACCTCCCTGCTCTTTCAAGTCCACCCCCGTACCAGCCCCCGCGATGGCTGTGGGCCACGCGGGCTCCCTGCTATTCGTCACGGATGACAAAACCGGCCGCCGGTTCCTGTGCGACACTGGAGCTCAGCACAGCATCATCCCGGCCTCCTCCCTCGACATCCAAAAGGGCGAACGAGGACCGGTGCTGGCTGCTGCTAACGGCTCGGAAATCCGGACGTATGGCACCCGGACAGTCACCCTCGACCACGCTGGTCACCGCTACCGATGGGAGTTCATCACTGCCAAGGTGCTCTCCCCTCTCATCGGCGCAGATTTCCTGTGCGCCCATGGCCTACTAGTAGACATCCCCCGTCACCGCCTCGTGGACATGAACACCATGTCCCTCATCCTGGGCGCCATGGCCCCCCGTCAACCCGCCGACATGGCGTCACAGTGCCACGCCCGGGCCACGGATGACTACTCGGCACTCCTGGCCGAATTCCCGGCCCTTACCAATCCGACCTTCTCCGCGGAGGCCGCCAAACATGGGGTGGAACACTTCATCCCCACCACAGGCCCCCCAGTGTACGCCCACGCCCGCAGGCTGGACCCGGCCAAACTGGAGATCGCGCGGACCGAGTTTGCCACCATGGAACAGCTCGGCATCATCCGCCGCTCCAACAGTCCCTGGGCCTCCCCACTCCACATCGCCCCCAAACCAGGCGGAGGTTGGCGCCCCTGCGGGGATTAACGCCGCCTCAATGACGCCACCACCCCTGATCGGTACCCCGTGCCGCACATTCAGGACTTCTCGGCTAGACTGGCCGGCCGCTCAGTCTTTTCCAAGGTCGACCTGGTGCGCGGCTACCACCAAGTCCCCGTCCACCCCGCGGACGTCCCCAAGACGGCCGTAATCACCCCCTTCGGCCTGTTCGAGTTCCTGCGGATGCCCTTCGGCCTCAAAAACGCGGCCCAGGCATTCCAACGGCTCATGGACTCGGTCCTTCGGGACCTGAAGTTTCTGTTCGTCTACCTGGACGACATCCTGGTAGCCAGTTCCTCCAAGCAGGAACACCTCAAACACCTCCGCATCCTGTTCGGGCGCCTCAGCGACCACGGGCTCATCCTCAGCCCAGCCAAATGCCAGTTCGGCCTGGACAAGATCGACTTTCTCGGCCACCACATCACCCATGCTGGGGCCATTCCCCTGCCCACCAAGGTGCAGGCCGTCCAACAATTTCCCCGCCCCACCACCATCAAAGGCCTCCAGGAGTTCCTCGGGATGGTGAACTTCTATAACCGCTTCATCCCCAAAGCGGCGTCCCTCATGAGGCCCCTGTATGAAACCCTCCAGGGCAGGAGCGGCAAGATGGCAGTTGAATGGACAGCAGACGCGTCAGCCGCCTTCGACTCCACCAAGACCGCGCTCGCCAATGCCACCCTGCTCGCGCACCCACGGCCCAATGCAAGGGTAGCGCTCACCACGGATGCCTCCGACCACGCGGTCGGCGCCGTGTATGAGCAGTGGGTCGACGGCGCCTGGCAACCACTTGCCTTCTTCAGCTGCCAACTACGCCCCCCGGAGGTCAAGTACAGCACCTTCGACCACGAGCACCTCACGCTGTTCCTGGCGGTCCGCCATTTCCGGTTTTTGCTTGAGGGCCACCCCTTCACGGCGTTTGTCGACCACAAGCCCCTGACATTCGCAATGGCAAAGACAACCGACCCCTGGTCCGGCAGGCAGCAGCGCCAGCTCGCGGCAGTGTCCGAGTTCACCACGGACATCCAACACGTCTCTGGCTGAGACAATGTGGTAGCCGACTGCCTCTCCCGCCCCGCCATCCACGCCGCACACCTAGCAGTCGACTACGCTCAACTCGCAGCAGACCAGATCACCGACCCTGATCTGCTCTCCGCACCCACCAACCTACCAGGGCTACACCTGGCCGACGTCGCCTGTGGCCCGACCGCAGTCACGGTCAAGTGCGACATATCCCTATGTCAACCTCGGCATGTCGTCCCAGCGTCTTCTGCGTGGGTTTCCTCCGGGTGCTCCGGTTTCCTCCCACAGTCCAAAAATGTGCGGGTTAGGTTGATTTGGCTATGATAAAAATTGACCCTTAGTGTTAGGGGGGGATTAAATATGTGGGGTTATGGGGATAGGATGGGATATGTTAGGGGGAATTAATACGTGGGGTTACGGGGGTAGGGTGGGATATGTGTACTGTGGGGATTAAAGCAGGGACAGGGTACTGCATTTGGATGATCAGCCATGATCGTATTGAATGGTGGAGCAGGCTCGACGGGCCGAATGGCCTACTCCTGCTCCTAGATTCTATGATTCTATGTTTCTATGTTTCTTGGCGCCGCCGGGTATTCGACATTCTCCACAACCTCTCCCACCCCGGCGCCCGCGCATCCATCAAATTGGTAGCCAACCGCATCGTCTGGCGCGGCCTTCGCAAGGATGTGCGTACTTGGGCCAACTCCTGCCTAGCCTGCCAACGGGCCAAGGTACAGCAACACACGAAAGCACCCCTCGGGGAGTTTACCGTCCCCTCGCGGAGATTCGACCACATCCACGTGGACATCGTCGGGCCCCTGCCGCCATCGCAAGGCCACACGCACTTGCTGACCATCGTTGACCGCACCACACGCTGGCCTGAGGCAATTCCACTGACTTCTACCACCACCGCCGACATAGCCAGAGCCTTCGTCAGCACCTAGGTCGCACGGTTCGGCGTCCCCTCCGACATGACGTCAGACAGAGGTCCGCAATTTACCTCTGAACTCTGGACCGCCATTGCACGCAATCTCGGGGTGACCATTCACCGCACCACAGCATACCACCCCCAAGGCAACGGACTGTGTGAGTGGTTCCACAGATCCTTGAAGGCATCTCTTCGAGCCAGCCTCCAAGATGGCGCCTGGACCGATCGACTTCCGTGGGTCCTCCTCGGCTTGCGCACCGCGGTTAAAGAAGACCTCCACACATCGGCAGCAGAGCTCGTGTACGGTCAGCCGCTGTGCATACCCGGCGAGTTCCTGCCCACCGCCACGACACCCTGGTCAGCCGACCAGCAACGCCACGACTTCGCCTCACCGGCGCTGCAGTTCGCCCCGGTGCCCATTGCTCGACACGGCGAATCCACCTCACACGTCCCACTAAGCCTGCAGCAGGCACGGTTTGTTTTCGTCCGGCACGACGCCCACCGCGGACCCCTTCAACCCCCGTACGACGGGCCCTACAAGGTGCTACAGGCTGGGGACAAATTTTTCACCCTGCAAGTGGGCGACAGGACCGAAAAAGTGTCGGTTGATCGACTCAAGCCAGCACACTCGGAGCCCGGTGAGCAGGTCCCTGTAGCTCGTCCACCTCCACGCGGCCGACCTGCCCTCAAGCCGGTTCACCCGGCTGCTCCACGCCCAGCCGTTCCACGTCCACCAGCGTCCTGCAAGAGCCGCTCCGGCCGGCCCATCAGACCGCCGCACCGTCTCGTCCACACCTCCTAAGCGGATTCTGGGGGGAGCTGTGTGGCGGATCGCCACCTAAACGGGCATAACCCACTTTTCCGTCTGTGGACAATATATCGGTGAACCTTCCCTTTAAGGCACCTTACCTTTAAGACAGGAGTGGGCGGGGCTTCAGGGTTTTTCCAGAGAATTCTGGGGGCAGCTTGCTCAGCCATTTTGTGTGCCATGCAGTGAATTAAAGTTTCTTGTTTTCCACATATGGATTCAGCCTCCATTCGTGTTTCGCGGCAGCCTCAACAACCTCACATTTTTCATCTTACATAGAATACTTTACATTGATGAGGGTTAAGATTCATTTGCTACATGCTTATCCGACTGTGCAACTAATTTTAATTAATTTTTGCCTCATCTTCCATCTCTACTGCTCTTGCTACTTTTGTGCCATCAGCAAATTGGATGAGCTCGCAGTTGGTTTGGGTCATTTATGTAGATCATAGATTCTTACAGCACAGAAGGAGACCATTCAGCCCATCGTGCCTGTGCCAGCTCTTTGAAAGAGCTGTCCAAGCAGTCCCACTCCCCCTGCTTTGTCCCCCATAGCTCTGCAAATATTTCCTTTTCAAGTATTTATCCAATTCCCTTTTGAAAGTTACTATTGAATCTGCTTCCACTGCCCTTTCAGGCAGTGCGTTCCAGATCATAACTCGCTGCATAAAAAAAAATCTCCTCATCACCCCCCCTGGTCCTTTTGCCAGTTATCTTCAATCTATATCCTTGTTACTGGCCCACCCACCATTAGAACATAAGAACATAAGAATTAGAAGCAGGAGTCGGCCATACGGCCCCTCGAGCCTGCTCCGCCATTCAATAAGATTATGGCTGATCATCGACCTCAACTCCACTTTCCTGCACTATCCCCATATCCCTTAATTCCTCTGGAGTCCAAAAATCTATCGATCTCAGCCTTGAATATACTCAACGGCTGAGCATCCACAGCACTTTGGGGCAGAGAATTCCAAAGATTCACAACCCTCTGAGTGAAGAAATTCCTCCTCATCTCAGTCTTAAAAGGCTGGCCCTTTATCTTGAGACTATACCCCCTAGTTCTAAACTCTCCAGCCAGGGGAAACAATCTCTCAGCATCTACCCTGTCAATCCCCCTCAGAATCTTATATATTACAATGAAATCACCTCTCATTCTTCTAAACTCCAGAGAGTATAGGCCCAATCTACTCAATCTCTCCTCATAGGACAACCCTCTCGTCCCAGGGATCAATCTAGTGAACCTTCGTTGCACCGCCTCTCAGGCAAGTATATCCTTCCTTAAATAAGCTGTGCACAGTACTCCAGATGTGGTCTCACCAGAGCCCTGCACAATTGTAGTAAGACTTCCTTACTCTTGTACACCAACCCTCTAGCAATAAAGGCCAACATGCCATTTGCCTTCCTTATTGCTTACAGTACCTGCAGGCTAACTCTCTGTGTTTCCTGTACGAGGACACCCAAATCTCTCTGAATACCAACATTTAATAGTTTCTCACCATTTAAAAAATTTTCTGTTTTTCTATTCTTCCTACCAAAGTGAATAACCTCACATTTCCCCACGTTATACTCCATCTGCCACCTTATTGCCCACTCACTTAATCTGTCTATATCCCTTTGCAGGCTCTTTGCATCCTCCTCACATCTTACTTTTCCACCTAGCTTTGTATCGTCAGCAAACTTGGATACATTACACTCAGTCCCCTCATCTAAGTCATTGATATCCTTGTGGCACCCCACTAGTTACAGCCTGCCAATCTGAAAATGACCAGTTTATCCCTACTCTCTGTTTTCTGTCCGTTAACCAATCCTCTCTCCATGCTAATACCTTACCCCCAACCCTATGTGCCCTTATCTTGCTTAACAACCTCTTGTGTGGCACCTTATCGAATGCCTTTTGGAAATCCAAATATATTGCATCCGCTGGTTCCCCTTTATCTACCCTGCTAGTTACATCCTCAAAAAACTCTAATCAATTTGTCAAACATGATTTACCTTTCATAAAACCATGTTGACTCTGCCTAATCATATTATGATCTTCTAAGTACCCCATTACCACTTCCTTAAAGTTGAAAACAGTTTCTCCTTATTTACTCTATCTAAACCATATAAAAAATGTGTCCCATTTAAAATTGTACCATTTAGTTAATATTATCTCTCCTCATTCTTCCTCCAAAAATGTATCACTTCACACTTCTCTACATTAATTTTCATCTGCAGTATGCTTGAGCAGCCTGCAGCAGTGGTAATGGCTGCTGTGGTTGGGGCCTTCTGGCTGCTGTTTCTGGACTAGATTTCCTGGCCTGACCTCCCTGAGAAGAATGAAAAGGGCCGATTCCTGCCTTTCCACACCCACACCCCCCTCCCCCCCCCAATCGGAGAGGGGATGGGCCCAAGGCCTTAAGGCCTGCTTCTACTGAGCGACCCTGTAAATGGATACCTGGCTGGCAAGGAAAGTGGGAAATGAGGCAGGAGGGCTGGGAACATAGCCTCCCACCTTATTTAAATGATACAGGGAGCAGCAACATAGTGGTTATGTTACTGGACTAGCAATCCAGATGCCTGGACATAATGATCTGATACATGAGTTCAAATCCCACCATGGCAGCTGGGGAATTTAAATCCAGTTAATTAAATAAATCTGGAATAAAAAACTGGTATCAGTAAAGGTGACCATGTAATTGCTAGATTGTCATAAATACCCATCTGGTTCACTAATGTCCTTTAGGGAAATCTACCATCCTTAACCGGTCTGGCCGATATGTGACTCCAGGCCCACAGCAATGTGATTGACTCTTCGAGGCCCTCTGAAATGGTCTAGCTTCTCCTTCTCAGGGTAATTAGGGATGTGCAATAAATGCTGGCCTTGCCAATGACACCCATGTTCTGCAAATAAAAAAAAATACCTGGTCTGTGCCTTTGGCTCATGAAGGCATTGTACGTCCCTTGGGAAGCTCCGGAAATCCCAGGGGTAGAAACCCACCATCACGGGTTGGGTCTCTTCCCCAATTTCCTGGGGAAAATGAACCACAGGAAGATCAGTCCCTCCATGATTTGATATTTCTCTATGGGATTTCAAAGCTGGCAATTGTTGTTACTTTTTCCAGTTCTGATGAAGGGTCATCGACCTGAAACGTTGACTCTGTTTCTCACTGCCTGATCTGCTGAGTGTTTCCAGCATTTTCTGTTGTTGTTTCAGATTTCCAGCATCCGCAGTATTTTGCTATTGAATCACTGTTTGCGACAAGGCTTCCACCCCTGTCTCTATCTTTACTCTGTTCCGTCGTGGATATGTGGAATACACTCTGGCGAAAGCAGAATTGCCCATCAGTTGGTAATTGACTAGCTGTGAAGAATAGAATTGAGGGCTGTAAGGACAAGTGCAATTGAGATAATGAATGCTGCGAGTCTTGTGATGGCTCCTGAGCTGGTAGGACAATGAATTACATAGAATATACAGCACAGAAACAAGCCATTCGGCCCAACCAGTCCATGCCGGCGTTTATGCTCCACTCGAGCCCCCTCCCATCCTTCCTCATCTAACTATCAGCATAACTTTCAATCCCCTTCTCTTTCATGTGCTTACCTAGCCTCCCCTTAAATGCATTAATACTATTCACCTCAACCACTCCCAGTGTCAGCTGTGGCTCAGAGGGCAGCACACTTGCCTCTGAGCAGGAAGTTGTGGGCTCAAGTCCCAATCCAGGGGTTTGAGCACATAAATCTAGGCTGACAGCGCAGTTTTGGTCCCCTTATTTAAGGAGGGATATACTTGCACTGGAGGCAGTTCAGAGAAGGTTCACGAGGTTGATTCCGGAGATGAAGGGGTTGACTTATGAAGAATGGTTGAGCAGGTTGGGCCTATACTCATTGGAATTTAGAAGAATGAGAGGTGATCTTATTGAAACATATAAGATACTGAGGGGGCTCGACAAGGTAGATGCAGAGAAGATGTTTCCCCTCGTGAGGGAATCTAGAACTAGGGGCCATAGTTTCAGAATAAGGGGTCGCCCATTTAAAACTGAGATGAGGAGGAATTTCTTCTCTCAGAGGGTCGTAAATCTGTGGAATTCTCTGCCCCAGAGAGCTGTGGAGGCTGGGTCATTGAATATATTTAAGGTGGAGATAGACAGATTTTTGAACAATAAGGGAGTGATGGGTTATGGGGAACGGGCAGGGAAATGGAGCTGAGCCCAAGATCAGATCAACCATGATCTCATTAAATGGTGGAGCAGGCTCGAGGGGCCAAATGGCTTACTCCTGCTCCTATTTCTTATGTTCTTATGACACTCCAGTGCAGTACTGATGGAGTGCTGCACTGCCAGAGGTGCTGTCTTTCAAATGGGATGTTAAACCGAGGCCCCGTCTGCCCTCAGGTGGACGTAAAAGATCTCATGGCAGTATTTTGAAGAAGAGCAGGGGAGTTATCCCCAGTGTCCTGGCCAATATTTATCCCTCAATCAGCATAACAAAAACAGATTATCTGGTCATTATCACATTGCTGTTTGTGGGAGCTTGCTGTGCGCAAATTGGCTGCTGCGTTTCCTACATTTCAACAGTGACTCCACTTCAAAAAGTATTCCATTGGCTGTAAAGAGCTTTGGGACATCTAGTGGCCATGAAAGGCACTATATAAATGCAAGTCTTTCTTTCTTTTGTTAGTGAGTTCCACATTCTCACCACTCTCTGGGTAAAGAAGTTTCTTCTGAATTCCCTATTGGATTTCTTGGTGACTATCTTATATTGATGGCCTCTAGTTATGCTCTTCCCCACAAGTGGAAACATTCTCTCTGCATCTACTCTATCAAAACCTTTCAGAATTTTAAAGACCTCTATTAGGTCACCCCTCAGCCTTCTCTTTTCTTGTCTTGCTGAGGAAGGCAGCTAGTGAAAGGTGAATAAAGTAGGATGTGAAAGGTGAAGTGTTTAATTCACACTTTGAAACAACTCGCGCTCTTTCTCTTTTCATCATTTCTGTTTTTTAGGAAATGTATTTCTTGTTATTTTGTGAATGTGATATATAAGCCAATCAGCTGCAAAGGTGACACAGACTTTGTAGGTGTGACACTTTTATGTATGGACCCGGAGCTTATCATGAATAAGTAATTAGGGATAACCTCTGGATTTAGCCCAGCGTGACATCAGTGTGTGCAAAGCCCCTCTGCTCCATGCTTTTGCTGCTTTAACACCTACGTGGTAAAATTCTGACTACTCTTCCTTCAATGCAATATGAGACATCAGCCTGGGACCGAGGCACCGCTGTTGAATTATAGTCATTCTGAAAAATTACAGGGGTTAAACTCCCTCCCACTGACATCTCTGAGTAAAAGAGATTTCAAATGTCAAATCTGAAAAAAACACATGGCTTGCTGGCATTGTCAAGTGCTGCTTATCCAGTAACTGTCCGCGCTTGACTGTTCAACATTCCACTGCATAGAATTTACAGCACAGAAATAGGCCGTTCGACCCAACTGTTTGTGCTCCACATGAGCCTTCTCTCACACTACTTCATCTCACCCTATCTGCATTTCCTTCTATTCTTTTCTCCCTCATGTACTTATCTAGCTTCCCCTTAAATGCTATTCGCCTCAACTATTCCATGTGGCAGCCAATTCCACATTCTCACCACACTCTGGGTACAAATTTTTTATTGGATTTATTATATTTCTATTTATGGCCCCTAGTTTTGAACTGCCCCACAAGTGGAAACATCTTCTCGGCCTCTACCCTATCGAACCCCTTCATAATCTTAAAGACCTCTATCAGGTCACCCCTCAGTCTTCTCTTTTCTCGAGAAAAGAGCCCCACAGCCTGTTCAGTCTTTCCTGATAGCTATAACCTCTCAGTTCTGGTATCATCCTTGTAAATCTTTTTTTTGCACCTTCTCCAGTGCCTCTATATACTTTTAGTAATATGGAGACCAGAACTGTTCACAGTACTCCAAGTGTGGTCTAACCAAGGTTCGATACAAGTTTAACATAACTTCCCTAACATTAGTGCACATGGAGTGAACGGCCAGAGAATGTGGGCATAGTGGGACTGTTATACCTCAGTATTGGAATCTGCAGGTAAACTCTCACCTCCAGTGCACCAGAGCACATATCAGGAACTTGACCATGCCCGTTCTCACCCCCCTTTGCTGTCCTCAACGATTTTCCATGAAAATTAATGAGACACATCGAGAAATTCCATCGTGGGGAAAGACTTTTGAGCCATCCTATGGATACATTTGGATACAGTTAACCAAAGACCCATGAAAATGATTCTCAGTGCTTTTAGGAATGTGCCAAATAAAACCTTAGTGTAACAGGGAAGCCGTTATCTGATGATCGTTCAACAATTTCCCAAGTCTCGAATAACCTCCTCCATGGCCATTATGGGAAAATGGAACCGTGTCAACGAGTTCATTTTGACTTTGAACGATAATGTAAAACGGGCGATTTCGGCTCGGCCACCCATGGAAACGAAAATCAGGAGAGGTGTTTAAAGGGCTGCCGAGTCGATAACGCCCCATTTTACACTATTGTCCAAAGCCAAAATAACATCTCCTCTTCGGACACGTTAGTTTTAGAGTCAAAGTGGGTTGATGAGGACCACAGGTACAGGACCTGTTTCAGCGAAGAGGACCGTGCAACCAGGTAAACTTTGTTGCTGCAACAAACATCACAAGCTACAGAAAATCTGGCCTTAATATGTTAACAAGGAAACAATAGTAAATGTACAAATGGCTGTAGTTGGAAAATCCCAAGGGAACAGAGTCTATACCAGAGTTGGTTGGTTGGGCTTAGAACAGCACATACATCACCCCATAATAAACTAACAAACATACTTGTTTTGGTAGATGGGCATGTCTTGTGCTACAAAATAGTTTGCTGACGTGACTAGCTTGTCCTGCTCCACTTTTAATGAGCGTCCCAATTTGAATCGGTCATGGCACGATGATAATGGAGCTTCTGGGCTGTAATTGGGACCGAGGCAGCAAATAAAATGTGTTCTGGCAGTATTAGCCAAGCCTAGAGTGGATTTCATTGATGTAAGAATTGCTCTAGTCTGTTTGTGTAACAAAAATAATAAACGGGTTATTTTTGAATACATTTTTGATGTCACCTCACGTAATAACCAGAGCAATTTTGTTCCCTTATTTGCTATTTTTGGTATCAATATATTTTGCTTTACGTTCTTTAATATTAAATCCCATTTGTGATCAATCTTTTTAATTGTAGATTTCTTTGAAGGTTATTTATTTTTGTTCGACATCCTAGCTCCCCGCACAACTTGACATCATCTGCAAACTTGGGCATTCTACTTTGAAGAAGAACAACAACTTGCTTGTAACATAGTAAAACGTCCCAAGGTGCTTCACAAAATTTGGCACCGAATACATTCATCAAGATCATTATATGAATATTGGGAGCAGTCAGATCCACAAATGAATCCTGAGGGAATTTTTGCCTGTCACAGCTGTAAAACTGGAAGTGCCATGGTTGATCGATACCCTTTTCCTCTATTGCTTAGTCAAGTGATTATCCAATGTGCTACCGATCTTGGCCTCTCTTGGCATCCTATGAAGGGCCCATCGAGGCACTCGTCGCTGCCGCCTTACGAGCAGCAACCCCAACTGTCCCATCCGACTCTCTCGCCGACCTTCCCGCCCAGCGCGCCCGCTGGGGGCAAATCTTGCCAATCTCCTCCCCGTCCAACTCATCCCCCCCCCCAGTGCTGACCCTGTGGACGCTGCCAGCGGGGCAGCCATCACCGACCCTCTCCGCATCTCCCGACAGAATGTCTGTTTACTTGCGAACAAGGCCCTTGCCATCCATGAGCTTATCGTGGATGATTGCATCAACATCACGGCCCTGCGCTCCTCTAATTCTACCCTCTTGAGCATCCCTGATTATAATCGCTCAACCTTTGGTGGCCGTGCCTTCTTTTGCCTAGGCCCTAAGCTCCCTGCCTAAACTTCTCCGCCTCTCTACCTCTCTTTTCTCCTTTAAGACGCTCCTTAAAACCTACCTCTTTGACCAAGCTTTTGGACTCCTGCCCTAATTTATCCTTATGTGGTTCGGTTTCAATTTTTTTGTCTTAAAATACTCCTGTGCAGCGCCTTGGAACGTTTTACTACGTTAATGGCGCTATATAAATACAAGTTGTTGTTGTTGTTGAGCGCTTAATGCCAAAAGCTGCCAGAAGTTTATTTTCAGACTGTTCACCAAATACTTATGAAAATCAACATATCTATCACATTGCCATCATCCATTATTCTGTTACATCTTCAAAGGATTTCAGTAATATTGTTTGGAGTAATCTGCCTTTCAGAACATAGCTTAGCTTAGAATTAGTGTCTTTGCTCCTGTTACATCTAATGGACTAGTTTCATTACTTTCCTTCCAGCAGACATGACTGCTTTTCCATTATAGATGTCGAGCTAAAGTTTTGCACCTTTCGCTTCTGGAACTTTATATATTTTCCATTCTCCAGTACCCACCTTTATTTAAGGAGCTGTGAAAAATTCCAGCCACAAAATATTTCCCCTACTTGAACAAGTACAATATCTTGCATTTCTATAATGCTTTTAACGTAGTAAAACATCCCAAGGAGCTTCACAGGAACGTAATCGGACATAAGAATTAACACTCTGCCAAAGGTGGCGACACTGGCCCAAAAGTTAGTGTCTCTACGCGAGAGTACGCACTGTGTACTCTCGCGTATTCTGTCTCCAATTGCCGGTTTTCTGCATGCACTGCGCATGCGCTGAAAACCGGCACTTGGTGATTTCAAAAGGGGGCGGTTCCTAGTGAACCGCGTGCGCGCTACAGGCTGCGCGCACGCAGTGCACTTAGTGCTTTGAACGCGCAGGTAAGCATGGAAGATTTTGCACATAAAGAAAGGAGGCGTAAGACCCTCTTTTAACAAGGTAAGTAGTTAATTAAGTATTATTTTGAATTTTTTTCAACAGGTATATCTTTTTTAGAGACTTTAAAGAAAGGTAAGTTTATTTTTATAACTTTTTAAAAGATTTTAAATTTTTTCAAAAATTTAATTTTTTGTTTAAAGTGGTTAATTTATTTAACTATACTTATTTTATTAATGTGATGGTTTTTTTTTTAATTTAATTGAGGTTTAGCTGTTCTTTTGAGGGGGTATAGATTCATAGCTTTCACAGCACTTGCTGTGAAAACTATGAATGAAAGATGGTGTGCTGCCATTGGCTCTAACTGAATCACGTGATCCCACAGCTCGCACGAATTAACTGCGCCTGTGGGATACGGAAGCACTGCACAGCTGCTGTCTAGAAAATCAAGTTCGTGCGAGCTCGGAATGAAAAGGCAGGCGCGCAGTGAGATATCGCGGGGAAGCCTTAGCCCCGCACGAAGGCTCCGTCATTAATTTCTGGGCCATGAGGACAGGTCAAGAGCTAGGTGGAGAGGCAGTGACATTTAGGGAGGGATTTCCAGAGCTTAGGGTCTAGACAGCTGAAGGCACGGCCACCAATGGTGGGGCAAAGGAAGTCGGGGATGCACAAAAGGCCAGAATTGGAGCGACGCAGAGTTCTCAGAGGGTTGTAGGGCTGGAGGAGGTTACAGAGATAGGGAGGGGTAAGGCCATGGAGGGATTTAGTCATGAAGATAATGGGGGAGAAATTCAGTAGCGCCCAGGAAGGGGCGCTAACTTTTGAGAGGTTGGAAATTTAGCGCCAAGCGCTAATCAATCTCGCTGCCTGCTAAATTCAGTCTGAGCACTCAAAGAAGGCAGGGGAGCGCTAAATCAGGCACTAATGGCATAGGTGAGTGGCGTTAGGCTCCAAGCGATAACGAATATGAAGTGCTGTGTAATCGGAAGTGAGCATTGGCGCAGGCGCCTTCCAGCCATTAAAGAGAGGGTCACTGGAGTCAGCACACCAGCCCCCAATGATTCGGGGAGTGCAGAGCGGCGATATGCAAAGTGTTTTGATGACTCACGACACACTAAGCAGCCTTTATTTGGCTGCAGCTACATCCTGCGCTCTCTGCCGCTCATAACTGACCTTTGGAACGAAGGTTTGCAGATCAGGGTACCCAGCGAGCGTTGCACACTCACTAACGTCATGACCTGCATGGCGAAAGGGACCGAGGGGCTAACTGTTATCGCCGGCACAGGCACTAACTGGGGGCGCTAACCTACTGAATTTCTAGCCCAATAATTTTAAAGTAAAGGCTTTCAGGTACTGGGAATTCTACCAAAATTTCTATCATCCTGTATCCTGTTATCTTATGAATTATTCAAGACATCCAGTTTTTAGTGACTGTTTCATTATCAGAGTTTATTTTTTCCAGTGAACTAGGCTACCCTTCCGATTAGGTGGAAAGGGGATGTCGTAATAGCAATTGTTTTAAATTTACACCATCCTTTCCACCCCAGTTACCTCTGAGGCTTTCTATTTAATATTTCTCTTTAATACCTTGCCTAATATAAGCAAATCCCCAAAATAATGTTTTATTTCAGATCATATCCCTTGCAATTTCTTCTTCCATTTTTTTGCTTTTCATCCTAGGTCACAACATTTACCCATGGAGGCTCTCCTGACCTTGGCAGAACTCCTCGGGAAATGGCATCAATTACCAATTCTAGCTGTTTACACCGATCTCCTGCTGGAGAACCCCTGCAGGAAGAAAGCAGTAAAAAAGAAATGAACTTGAATTTATATAGCGCCGCAGCGCTTTACAGCCAATGAAGTACTACTGCAGTACAGTCACTGTAGCATAGTGGTAATGTTACTGGACTAGTAATCCAGAGACGTGAATTCCACCGTGGGGAATTTAAATTCAGTCAAATAAAAAAAAAAATCTGCAATAAAAAGCTAGTATCAGTAATGATGACCATGTAACGACCAAATTATCGTTAAAAAAAAACCATCTGGTTCACTAACGCCCGAAAGGGAAGGAAATCTGATGTCCTTACCCAGTCTGGCCTATATGTGACTCCAGACCCACAGCAATGTGGTTGACTCTTAAGTGCCCTCTGAAATGGCCACCTTCTCAAGGGCAATTAGGGATGGGCAATAATTGCTGGCCTTGCCAGAGGCTCCCACATCCTGTGAATGAGTAAATTAAAAATATCTGTTGTAATGTGGGAAACGCGGCAGCCAATTAGCACACAGCAAAGTCCCACAAACAGCAATGTGATAATGACCAGATAATCTGTTTTTTTAGTGATGTTGGTTGAGGTATAAATATTGGCCAGGACACCGGGGAGAACTCCCCTGCTCTTCTTCGAAATAGCACCGTGGGATCTGAGAGGGCAAACGGTTTAACATCCTATCCAAAAGGCGAAAGAAATTCCAGGCGAATGTAAGTTGTTCTGTCTAAAACGCTTTGGGATGTGATAAGACACGACATGAGAGGAAGGTTTTTTTTCCAGACAATCGATGCAGAAGTTTGAAATTTAGTTTGATATATCGTTCAATCAATCAATTAGATCTCTTAAAACTTTTATTTGTTTTCTAAATTTCATTCTAACCTCACTCCTTAATCACTTTGGTGTCAGCTTTCATGTAAGCCTACTGCTTTTATCTGTTACCGTGTTGCCACAGTTTTCAGGCAGGTTGAGGGGCTAGCTTTAGCAATGCGGATAGAGCCAAAATGGCGTCGGGTCTTAATTGTGTCATGTGACCCCCTAATTTATAAACGTTAATGAGGCCCCCACCTACGTCCAATGGGAGGTCTGGATGCCTAAATCGAGGTTTGCTCTAAAATCGCAACAGGCAAACCTCAAGCGCATCAATCCACCTACAAGATTTTGGTCCTGCTTTCGGCCATTTTTTACACTGAATTAAATAGATTTTACAGCACACAAACAGGCCATTTGGTCCAACAGGTCTGTCCCAGTGTTTATGCTCCTCACGAGCCTCCTCCAACCCTACTTCATCTCACCCTATCAGCATATCCTTCTATTCCTTTCTCCCTCATGTACTTATCCAGCTTCCCCTTAAATGCATCTATACTATTCGCCTTAACTATTCCCTGTGGTGGCGAGTTCCACATTCTCACCACTCTCTGGGTAAAGAAGTTTCTCCTGAATTCCCTATTGGATTTATAAGTGACTATCTTATATTTATGGTCGCTAGCTTTGGTCTCCCCCAGAAGTAGAAACATTTTCTCTACGCCTACCCTATCAAACCCCTCCATAATTTTAAAGACCTCTATGAGGTCACCCCTCAGCTTACTTTTTCTATAGAAAAGTCCCCCAATCTGTTCAGTTTACCCTGATAGTTATAACCTCTCAGTTCTGGCATCATTCTTGTAAAATCCTTTTTTTGGACCTTTCTCCAGTGCCTCTATCCTTTTGCAATATGGACCGTGCACAGTACTCTAAGTGTGGTCCAACCAAGGTTCAATACAAGTTTAACATAAATGGCATCAACGGGATGGTCGCAAGATGAAAATCGCCCCTCAGTGAATCAAGAATGAGCAGTCCACAGAATCTCTCGTTAAAAGGAAAGAGGACAGGCCGCCAATCATTCCACTCCAAATCAACATTTTTTGAAAATCCTTTAAGCTGCTGTCTCAGATTTGCCACTAAGCTGGGTTAGTACTATATAATGAATTAGTGTACAAATCAGGTGGTCCTGTTACACTAAGTAATTGCCTTTCATTTTGAAAATTAGACTCTCCGGATCCAATTCAAAGCAAGGTAAGGTTTGACAATTTCATCTTCAGTCATCCTTATCAGACACACAAAATCCTTCCGTTTGCGTGTCATGAATAAAATCTAATGTTCTGTGTGTTAATCGTCGATTAAGCTAGTCATTACAAAAATACAATTGCAGCGAACATCATATTGAACAGAACAATTAGCAGAGTTGGAGGTTGGAAAGTTGGGTTCACCTTGAACAATCGGAACAAAGGAGATGAAAATTGTTCGGGAAATTTTAATTCATTTAAACGCGCCAGCTTTGGTTCCCTCGCTAGCTCACTTCCTTTCTTTGTTGCTCTCATCCATTCCGCCTCAGCTCAGTCTTTTGTCTTTGTCTTCCCTTTTTGATTCTTTTCTCTTTAATTTGTCGCTATTTGATGCATTTAAGGGGAAGCTCCAACTCAGAATAAACAACTACGTTAACTGTTCTGTTCAAAAGTGAGGAAGTGATGCTTCAGTTGTACAGAGTCTTCGACAGATGCCATCTGGAGTTAGAAACAGAGAAGATAGGAGCAGGAGTAGGCCATTCGGCCCCTCGAGCCTGCTCCGCCATTCGATGAGATCATGGCTGATCATCCAAACTCAGTACCCTGTCCCTGCTTTCTCCCCATATCCCTTGATACCTTTGGCTTTAAGAAATATATCTAACTCCTTCTTGAATATATTTAATGAATTGGACTCAACTGCCTTCTGTGGTAGAGAATTTCACAGGTTCACCACTCTCTGAGTGAAGAAATTCCTCCTCATCTCAGTCCTAAATGGCTTACCCCTTATCCTTAGACTGTGACCCCTGGTTCTGGACTCCCCCACCATCGGGAACATCCTTCCTGTATCTAGTCTGTCTAGTCCTTTTAGAATTTTATAAGTTTCAATGAGATCCCCTCTCCTTCTTCTAAACTCTAGCGAATATAAGTCCAATCGACCCAATCTCTCTTCAGACATCATTCCTGCCATCCCAGGTATCAGTCTGGTGAATCTTCGCTGCACTCCCTCCATGGCAAGAACATCCTTCCTCAGATAAGGCGACCAAAACTGCACACAATACTCAAGGTGTGGTCTCACCAAGGCCCTGTACAACTGCAGCAAGACATCCTTGCTCCTGTACTCGAATCCTCTCGCTATGAAGGCCAACATACCATTTGCCTTCTTAACCGCCTGCTGCACCTGCATGCTTACCTTCAGCGACTGGTGCACAAGGACACCCAGGTCTCGTTGCACTTCCCCTTTTCCCAATCCATTGCCGTTCAAATAATAATCTGCCTTCCTGTTTTTGCCACCAAAGTGGATAACCTCGCATTTATCCACATTATACTGCATCTGCCATGCATCTGCCCAACCTGTCCAAATCATACTGGAGTTTCTCTGCATCCTCCTCACAGCACACACGCCCACCCAGCTTTGTGTCGTCTGCAAACTTGGAGATATTACATCTCGTTCCCTTGTCTAGATCATTTAAATATATATTGTGAATAACTGGGGTCCTGCATTCAGTTCTGTGCACCGAACGTCAGGGAAGATATATTGGCCATGGAAGGAGTTCAATGCAGGGATACAGCATACCCAGGTGATCTGGCAGTGGGGCAGCTCCAGATCAGGCAAGTCTGAAGTCACGGCCCCTGTTGTTTTCAGTTAAGCTCCCTCGATTTAAAAATTCTCATCCTTGTTTTCAAATCCCTCCATGGCCTCGCCCCTCCCTATCTCTGTAACCTCCTCCAGCCCCACAACCCTCCTAGATCTCTGCGCTCCTCCGATTCTGGCCTCTTGCGCATCCCCGATTTAAATCGCTCCACCATGGGCGGCCGTGCCAACAGCTGCCTGGGCCCTGAGCTCTGGAATTCCCTCCCTAAACCTCTCCTCCTCTCTACCTCTGTCTCTCTCTTCTTCAACACACTTCTTAACACCTACCTCTTTGACCAAGCTTTTGGTCACCTATCCGAACATCTCCTTATGTGGCTCGGTGCCAACTTTTGTTTGAAAATGCTGCTGTGAAGCAGTTTTGGACATTTTATTACATTAAAGGTGCGATATAAATGCAAGTTGTTGTTGTTAGTGATGGACTAGATTGGTCTCACAGGCTGGGTGACCCAACACGGCAAACCTCGACACTGGTAAGGATGTTTACTTCTTTTTCAAAAAATGTCAAACCAGGTGTTTTGCAACAACACTTCTGCACGATAAAATGGGGCAGTACTGAGGATAAAATGTACTCCTCCGGGCCTACCCTTCCCATTTCAGCTGTTGCTGCAAGTTGTCTGCTGCTTGGAGACGCTACATCTTGTGCTTTCAGCTCAGGTTAGCCATTGTCTACATATGCGTCTGGTGTTTACAATTTCTGTCACTGTTCATAAATTATTAAATTATTAACATCTTTTGGATACGCCCCACTGAATAGAAATGACTTCATTAACTGGGCTGGCACAGCACAACAGACTGTCGCAGATGCTGCAATTGTACAATGAGCAAAAATACTCCAGCATTTCACAAACACCTTGACATCTACCAATGGAAGTAAATGATTACCCACTCTCGCAGTTGATCGAATGTCATTGAATACAAAGTGAATTGTGTTCCGTTCAGTTGAAAAGATGTACAAGCCATTTACAGTCGGTTTACCTGTTAATTTCCATATGTTGTGCCTTTTGGGTGAGCAGGCTTACACTTTGCCAGAAGGGACATCCTTCAGAGGAGACATTAAACTAAAGTCACGTCTGCCTCTACAGTTGGATATTTGAAGATCCTTTGGTACTAGTTCAGGAAGTGTAAAGAATTCTCCTGGTGCCCTGGTCAATATTCGTCGCTCAACCAACACCATATAAAAAGATTAACTGCCCATTCTCCTCACGGTTTGTGGTGTCTTTCTGTGTGAAAAACAGCTGCTGTGCTTCCACGGTGTGAAGAGTGAGAGAGAGACACGGTGTGGTGAGTGAGGGAGGGACACGGTGTGGAGACTGAGGGAGAGGGTGTGGAGAGTGAGGGAGGGACACGGTGTGGAGAGTGAGGGAGAGACACGGTGTGGAGAGTGAGGGAGAGACACGGTGTGGAGAGTGAGGGAGGGACAGGGTGTGGAGAGTGAGGGAGGGATACGGTGTGGAGAGTGAGGGAGAGGGTGTGGAGAGTGAGGGAGAGACACGGTGTGGAAAGTGAGGGAGAGACACGGTGTGG
Source organism: Squalus acanthias (assembly GCA_030390025.1). NCBI lineage: Eukaryota > Metazoa > Chordata > Chondrichthyes > Squaliformes > Squalidae > Squalus > Squalus acanthias. The sequence continues at coordinate 5,062,638 of CM059439.1, read as the reverse complement.
AGAGTGAGGGAGGGACACGGTGTGGAGAGTGAGGGAGAGGGTGTGGAGAGTGAGGGAGAGACACGGTGTGGAGAGTGCGGAAGATACACGGTGTGGAGAGTGAGGGAGAGACACGGTGTGGAGAGTGAGGAAGGGACACTGTGTAGAGAGTGAGGGAGAGACACGGTGTGGAGAGTGAGGGAGAGACATGGTTTGGAGAGTGAGGGAGAGATACGGTGTGGAGAGTGAGGGAGAGGGTGTGGAGAGTGAGGGAGTGACACGGTGTGGAGAGTGAGATAGAGACACGGTGTGGAGAGTGAGGAAGAGGGTGTGGAGAGTGAGGGAGAGACACGGAGTGGAGAGTGAGGGAGAGACACGGTGTGGAGAGTGAGGGAGAGACACGGTGTGGAGAGTGAGGGAGAGGGTGTGGAGAGTGAGGGAGAGACACGGTGTGGAGAGTGAGGGAGAGACACGGTGTGGAGAGTGAGGGAGGGACACTGTGTGGAGAGTGAGGGAGAGACACGGTGTGGAGAGTGAGGGAGAGACACGGTGTGGAGAGTGAGGGAGAGACACGGTGTGGAGAGTGAGTGAGACACGGTGTGGAGAGTGAGGGAGAGACACGGTGTGGAGAGTGAGGGAGGGACACGGTGTGGAGAGTGAGGGAGAGGGTGTGGAGAGTGAGGGAGAGGGTGTGGAGAGTGAGGGAGGGACACGGTGTGGAGAGTGAGGAAGAGGGTGTGGAGAGTGACGGAGGGACACGGTGTGGTGAATGAGGGAGAGACACGGTGTGGAGTGTGAGGGAGAGGGTGTGGAGAGTGAGGGAGAGGGTGTGGAGAGTGAGGGAGGGACACGGTGTGGAGAGTGAGGGAGAAACACGGTGTGGAGAGTGAGGGAGAGACACGGTGTAGAGATTGATGGAGGGACACGGTGTGGAGAGTGAGGGAGGGACACGGTGTGGAGAGTGAGGGAGGGACACGGTGTGGAGAGTGAGGGAGGGACACGGTGTGGAGAGTGGGGGAGAGACACGGTGTGGAGAGTGAGGGAGAGACATGGTGTGGAGAGTGAGGGTGAGAGCCGGTGTGGAGAGTGAGGGAGAGACACGGTGTAGAGAGTGAGGGAGAGACACGGTGTGGAGAGTGAGGGAGAGACACGGTGTGGAGAGTGAGGGAGAGACACGGTGTGGAGAGTGAGAGAGAGGGTGTGGAGAGTGAGGAAGGGACACGGTGTGGAGAGTGAGGGAGAGACACGGTGTGGAGAGTGAGGGAGAGGGTGTGGAGAGTGAGGGAGAGACACGGTGTGGAGAGTGAGGGAGAGACACGGTGTGGAGAGTGAGGGAGAGGGTGTGGAGAGTGAGGAAGGGACACGGTGTGGAGAGTGAGGGAGAGACACAGTGTGGAGAGTGAGGGAGAGGGTGTGGAGAGTGAGGGACGGACACGGTGTGGAGAGTGAGGGAGAGGGTGTGGAGAGTGAGGGACGGACACGGTGTGGAGAGTGAGGGAGGGACACGGTGTGGAGAGTGAGGGAGAGGGTGTGGAGAGTGAGGGATGGACACGGTGTGGAGAGTGAGGGAGAGACACCGTGAGGAGAGTGAGGGAGAGGGTGTGGAGAGTGAGGGAGGGACACGGTGTGGAGAGTGAGGGAGAGGGTGTGGAGAGTGAGGGAGGGACACGGTGTGGAGAGTGAGGGAGAGGGTGTGGAGAGTGTGGGAGAGACACCGTGAGGAGAGTGAGGGAGGGCCACGGTGTGGAGAGTGAGGGAGAGACACGGTGTGGAGAGTGAGGGAGAGGGTGTGGAGAATGAGGGAGAGACACGGTGTGGAGAGTGAGGGAGGGCCACGGTGTGGAGAGTGAGGGAGAGACACGGTGTGGAGAGTGAGGGAGAGGGTGTGGAGAATGAGGGAGAGACACGGTGTGGAGAGTGAGGGAGGGCCACGGTGTGGAGAGTGAGGGAGAGACACGGTGTGGAGAGTGAGGGTGAGGGTGTGGAGAGTGAGGGAGAGACACGGTGTGGAGAGTGAGGGAGAGACACGGTGAGGAGAGTGAGGGAGGGACACGGTGTGGAGAGTGAGGGAGGGACACGGTGTGGAGAGTGAGGGAGAGACACGGTGAGGAGAGTGAGGGAGTGACACGGTGTGGAGAGTGAGGGAGGGACACGGTGTGGAGAGTGAGGGAGAGACACGGTGTGGAGAGTGAGGGAGAGACACGGTGTGGAGAGTGAGGGAGAGGGTGTGGTGAGTGAGGGAGAGACACGGTGTGGAGAGTGAGGGAGTGACACGTTTGGAGAGTGAGGGAGGGACACGGTGTGGAGAGTGAGGGAGAGACACGGTGTCGAGAGTGAGGTAGAGACACGGTGAGGAGAGTGAGGGAGAGACACGGTGTGGAGAGTGAGGGAGAGGGTGTGGAGAGTGAGGGAGAGGGTGTGGAGAGTGAGGGAGAGGGTGTGGAGAGTGAGGGAGAGGGTGTGGAGAGTGAGGGAGAGACATGGTGTGGAGAGTGAGGGAGAGGGTGTGGAGAGAGAGACACGGTGTGGAGAGTGAGGGAGAGACACGGTGTGGAGAGTGAGGGAGAGACACGGTGTGGTGAGTGAGGGAGGGACACGGTGTGGAGAGTGAGGGAGAGACACGGTGTGGAGAGTGAGGAAGAGACACGGTGTGGAGAGTGAGGGAGAGACACGGTGTGGAGAGTGAGGGAGAGACACGGTGTGGAGAGTGAGGGAGAGACACGGTGTGGAGAGTGAGGAAGAGACACGGTGTGGAGAGTGAGGGAGAGACACGGTGTGGAGAGTGAGGGAGAGACACGGTGTGGCAAGTGAGGGAGAGACACGGTGTGGAGAGTGAGGGAGGGACACGGTGTGGAGAGTGAGGGAGAGGGTGTGGAGAGTGAGGGAGGGACACGGTGTGGAGAGTGAGGGAGAGACACGGTGTGGAGAGTGAGGGAGGGACACGGTGTGGAGAGTGAGGGAGAGGGTGTGGAGTGTGAGGGAGGGACACGGTGTGGAGAGTGAGGGAGAGACACGGTGTGGAGAGTGAGGGAGAGGGTGTGGAGAATGAGGGAGAGACACGGTGTGGAGAGTGAGGGAGGGCCACGGTGTGGAGAGTGAGGGAGAGACACGGTGTGGAGAGTGAGGGAGAGGGTGTGGAGAATGAGGGAGAGACACGGTGTGGAGAGTGAGGGAGGGCCACGGTGTGGAGAGTGAGGGAGAGACACGGTGTGGAGAGTGAGGGTGAGGGTGTGGAGAGTGAGGGAGAGACACGGTGTGGAGAGTGAGGGAGAGACACGGTGAGGAGAGTGAGGGAGGGACACGGTGTGGAGAGTGAGGGAGGGACACGGTGTGGAGAGTGAGGGAGAGACACGGTGAGGAGAGTGAGGGAGGGACACGGTGTGGAGAGTGAGGGAGGGACACGGTGTGGAGAGTGAGGGAGAGACACGGTGTGGAGAGTGAGGGAGAGACACGGTGTGGAGAGTGAGGGAGAGGGTGTGGTGAGTGAGGGAGAGACACGGTGTGGAGAGTGAGGGAGTGACACGTTTGGAGAGTGAGGGAGGGACACGGTGTGGAGAGTGAGGGAGAGACACGGTGTCGAGAGTGAGGTAGAGACACGGTGAGGAGAGTGAGGGAGAGACACGGTGTGGAGAGTGAGGGAGAGGGTGTGGAGAGTGAGGAGAGGGTGTGGAGAGTGAGGGAGAGGGTGTGGAGAGTGAGGGAGAGGGTGTGGAGAGTGAGGGAGAGACATGGTGTGGAGAGTGAGGGAGAGGGTGTGGAGAGAGAGACACGGTGTGGAGAGTGAGGGAGAGACACGGTGTGGAGAGTGAGGGAGAGACACGGTGTGGTGAGTGAGGGAGGGACACGGTGTGGAGAGTGAGGGAGAGACACGGTGTGGAGAGTGAGGAAGAGACACGGTGTGGAGAGTGAGGGAGAGACACGGTGTGGAGAGTGAGGGAGAGACACGGTGTGGAGAGTGAGGGAGAGACACGGTGTGGAGAGTGAGGAAGAGACACGGTGTGGAGAGTGAGGGAGAGACACGGTGTGGAGAGTGAGGGAGAGACACGGTGTGGCAAGTGAGGGAGAGACACGGTGTGGAGAGTGAGGGAGGGACACGGTGTGGAGAGTGAGGGAGAGGGTGTGGAGAGTGAGGGAGGGACACGGTGTGGAGAGTGAGGGAGAGACACGGTGTGGAGAGTGAGGGAGGGACACGGTGTGGAGAGTGAGGGAGAGGGTGTGGAGTGTGAGGGAGGGACACGGTGTGGAGAGTGAGGGAGAGACACGGTGTGGAGAGTGAGGGAGAGACACGGTGGGACATGGTTTGGTGATTGGTGGAGGGATTGTCTTCGGGTGGTTCGAAAGGGACATGTTTTGGGGAGTTGGGGAGCGACTGTGTGTCAAGCAGTGGCAGTAGAAATCTGGTTCTGAGTTGAGATTTTCATTTTTGTACTGCTAATCCTTGAAACCAAAATGAAACTCTTCCGTAAGCGTTCATCAAAATCAAATATGACGCTGAGCCTTTAATGTTCTTTCAGTATTAATAAATATTCAGGTTTTAACATTTTTCCCCTTTTTAACATGATCACTTTAGCTAAAGGGCGGAACTCTAATTCCATCCTGTTTGACGGATCGGTGTAATGTGAGCCACTGGGCTTCAACCCAAATACTTCGACGGAACAAAACAATGTAATTACCTTGTGCACTCAAAGCTGTGGAACAACATTAAATAGTTTCTTAACTGATTTTGGGTCAGCTTCACATCAAGCAAAGTTTTCATAGACTTGCAATCAGAGAAGGCTAGTTATTATACTTTGGAAAAATAATGCAAGGAGCTGTCAAATTGGTGACAGGGCAGATAGAATATTATACATTCCAACCTGGGCACATGTGGTAAATTACTAGCAATTAACTTGCATTACAGTAAAAGCAGCCTTGACTCATAATTACTGAAACAAATTTTAATACCAGAAAATAAAATATATTCAGAAAATCCAAAGCAGTCTGAATTATTGAGGTCAGGAGGCAACCATTTTCTTCTGGCCTTGTTTAAGGATAGCGTGTACTTCACAATTTAGGAGGGATCTGTTAGGCAGGCATGAAGGTCTTGTTGCTGTTCAGGTTTTATGAATACTGTTTCTCTTTTATGAGTTATACCAAGCAGCCCATGCTACCCGCTCATGATTCGGGAGCGTATGTCTTGGATTATGCTGCCCAGAACTAACAATTACCCTGTTTCTTAACAATGACACTTGCGCGCACAGGAATTCGCACAGTCAGGGCTCCCAGTGGGGAGAGCAGATCAAAGGGAGCATGGAACGGAATTAGGGACATAACACAGTAGTGCTAATTCCATGACCCTGGGAATTCAGCATTGCTGAATTTACCTCGGTGAAGCACTCGTACAGCGCATTTCACGACCTCGGGACACGCCAACGCACTTTGCAGCCACGTTTTGGAGCGTAGTCATTGACGTCATGTAGCAAACGCAGCAGCCAATTTGCGCACAGCAAGCTCCCACAAACCACAACGTGATCATGACCGGATGATCTGTTTTAGCGATGTTAGTTGAGGGATAACTTCCCCTGCTCTTCTTCAAAATAGTGCCATAGGAACTTTTACGTCCATCTGAGAGAGCAAACCGGGCCTCGGTTTAACGTCTCATCAGAAAGACGGCACCTCCGACAGGGCAGCACTCCCTCAGTACTGCACTGGAGTGTCAGCCCAGATTTTTAGCTCAAGTCTCTGGAGTGGGACTTCAACCAACAACCTTCTGATTCCAGAGGTGAGGGCACTACCAACTGAGACACACTTGACAACTGTTCACACATCTCATGTCAAAATGGAAGATGGAAAATATCACCCTTCTAGCCCCATGTATGGGCTAAAGTGACTAAGAGAGTCTATCTATAATTAAACAAGTACAAAAAGCAAAGGTAATAAACAGCTGTAGAACATAAGGCAGGTATATTTTTGCACCTTGGTTTGACTTAAGACATTGTGTGAGTGGAGCATACAGTCTATTAAAATACTCTCCTATAGTCTAAGGTACAGAACAGTCCACTGACCTGTAGACTAACAGTGTCTTTCAGTTTGATTAATTTTTCCTTCTTAAGTATATCATAATGTAGGTTTTCTAATGGAGCTTCTTCCTTCTGTTGTGGCCAGATGTGAGAGAGGAAGCTGATGAGCTGATGAAAGGAAACCGTTTTAAGGATATTTTTCCTTCCGGTGATGAGATTGTTTTTAATTTTTTAATTCATTCTCGGGGGATGTGGGCAGCACTGGCAAGGCCAGCATTTATTGCTCATCCCTAACTGCCCTTGAGAAGGTGGTGGTGAGCCGCCTCCTTGAACCGCTGCAGTCCGCGTGGTGAAGGTACTCTCACAGTGCTGTTAGGGAGGGAGTTCCAGGATTTTGACCCAGCGACGATGAAGGAATGACGATATATGACCCAATGGATGGTGTGTGACTTGGAGGGGAACTTGGAGGTGGCGGTGTTCCCATGCGCCTGCTGCCCTTGTCCTTCTAGGTGGTAGAGGTCTCGGGTTTGGCAGGTCCTTGCCGAAGAAGCCTTGACGAGTTGCTACAGCTTCGTCAAGCTTGAGTGAATAAGTTTAGTAGTGTAGAGGTTATGGCAACAGCCTAACACCCCACAGGTTATGAGTTCAGAGTCCCAGCATAGCAAGCCATGAATTCAATCATCCTAAAAATTCACTAATGCTCCACAGCCATCCCTACCTGGTTAGGACTACACGTGACTCTCAACCACACTAGGTGGATGGTCCGTATGCCCTTGGAAGTGGCCTTTAAAAACTACATAAAGCCTATCTATTTGTTTAAGGCCAATTAATGCACCAAGGTATGCACAGTCATCTTATATTGAGGGTTATGGCACAGTGTGGTGGATTAAATGTTGCCACCACCCTCCTCCCAGCTTGCAACCTGCAGGTTCAAACTGGGCATCAGTAAATAACGCGCTAGTTTGCCCCAACCCTAACAGTGGCGGTGCTCATAATGCTACATTTATGTGGCCCCATATGCACAATGGCTCTCCGACAGCACTCAGCATGGGTGACATGCTTCCCAGGGCTGCAAGCCCTTAAATCTACTCACCGGCATGTGTCAGCAGGCCCCGCAGGAGGCCGAGGTGATCACACCAACAATGCTGAGTACATCTGGCACTTTTACAGTGCGGGTCATGGCACTGCGATAGCATGCTGGCTGTTTGTTAAATTCAGATTGGATCTTTTCACGGCGCATGTGTGGCAGGAACTGGGCTGATTCGGCCCAGTTTCTACCGGAGATAGTCAACCTGCTGAAGGCAAAAAGCAACTGAAGTGACAGGAGACTCCACTATGTGGGCTGCAAATTCCGCGCAGAAATCCTGCTTCGACTCGGGCGTTATCGCATCGGGCTGCACATCCACTGCAAAACGTTGGTTATAATCCCCCTTTAAACTGTGCTGGTCTGCGTAGGATTACATAGAATTTACAGCACGGAAACAGGCCATTCAGACCAACAGGTCCATGCCGGGGTTTATGCTCCACTCGAGCCTCCTCCCACCTTACTTCACTGTACCAGCACAGGCACGACGGGCCGTATGGCCTCCTTCTGAGCTGTATCATTCTATGATTCTAGGATTTTGGGATCTCACCCTATCAACATATTCCTTTCTCCCTCATGTACTTGTCCAGCTTCCCCTTAAATGCATCTGTGCTATTCGCCTCAACTACTCCCTGTGGGAGCGAGTTCCACATTCTCACCACTCTCTGGGTAAAGAAGTTTCTCCTGAATTCCTTATTGGATTTATTAGTGACTGTCTTATATTAATGGCCCCTAGTTTTGATCTCCCCCACAAGTGGAAACATCTTCCCTATGTCTATCCTATTGAATCCCTTCATTATTTTAAACACTTCTATTAGGTCACCCCTCAGCCTTCTCTTTTCTAGAGAAAAGAGCCCCACAGCCTGTTCAGTCTTTCCTGATAGTTATAACCTCTCAGTTCTGCTATCATCTTTGTAAATCTTTTTTGCATCTTCTCCAGTGCTAGAAATTGCAGCTGATCATATAAGAACATAAGAACATAAGAAATAGGAGCAGGAGTAGGCCAATCGGCCCCTCGAGCCTGCTCCACCATTCAATAAGATCATGGCTGATCTGATCCTAACCGCCAATCTACTATCTACTATCACAGAACCATCTCCTGCATCTAACAGAATTGCACACACGAAATAGGAGCAGAATCAGGCTACACGGTCCCTGGGCCCGCTCCACTACCCACAGGGCCATGACCGATCCGAACCTAGACTCATGTCCAAATTCCTGCCCGCTCCCCGTAACCCTTAATGCCCTTTACTTCTAGGAAACTGTCTATTTCTGTTTTAAATTTATTTAATGATGTAGCTTCTACAGCTTTTTGTGGCAGCATATTCCATGGACCTACCACCCTCTGAGTGAAGTAGATCCTCCTCATCTCAGTTTTGAAAGAGCAGCCCCTTATTCTAAGACTATGTCCCCTAGTTCTAGTCTCACCCGTCATCGGGAACATCCTCCCCGCATCCACCCGATCCAACCCCTTCACAATCTTATATGTTTCAATAAGATCGCCTCTCATTCTTCTGAACTCCAATGAGTAGAGTCCCAATCTACACAACCTCTCCTCATATGACCACCCCCTCATCCCCGGGATTAACCGAGTGAACCTTTTTTGCACTGCCTCGAGAGCAAGGATGTCTTTCCTTAAGTAAGGACACCAAAACTGTATGCAGTATTCCAGGTGCGGTCTCACCAATACCTTGTACAACTGAAGCAATACCTCCCTATTTTTATATTCTATCCCCCTAGCAATGAATGCCAACATTCCATTTGCCTTCTTAATCACTTGCTGCACCTGCATACTAACCTTTTGAGTTTCGTGCACCAGGACCCCCAGATCCCTTTGCACTTCAGTACTCTCCAGTTTCTTGCCATTAAGATAATAAATTGCTCTAGGATTTTTCCTGCCAAAGTGCATCACCTCACACTTTCCAGTGTTGTATTCCATCTGCCAAATCTCTGCCCACTTACTTAGCCTGTCTATGTCCCCTTGCAGGTTTTTTATGTCCTCCTCACTCACTACTTTCCCTCCCATCTTAGTATCATCTGCAAATTTTGATATGTTACACTTGGTCCCTTCCTCCAAATCGTTAATATAGATTGTAAAGAGTTGGGGACCCAGCACTGACCCCTGTGGAACACCACTAGTTACTGATTGCCAGTCTGAGAATGAACCATTTATCCCAACTCTTTGCTTTCTGTTAGATAGCCAATCCTCTATCCATGCCAGAATATTACCCCCAATCCCGTGATTTTTTACCTTAAGCAATAATCTTTTGTGTGGCACCTTGTCAAATGCCTTTTGGAAGTCTAAATACACTACGTCCACTGGTTCCCCTTTATCCACTCTATATGTTACTTCCTCAAAGAACTCCAGCAAATTTGTCAAACATGACTTCCCCTTCGTAAAACCATGCTGACTTTGTCCTATTAAATTATGATTATCCAAATGTCCTGTTACTGTTTCCTTAATAATGGACTCCAAAATTTGACCTACCACAGATGTTAGGCTAACCGGTCTATAGTTACCAGCCTTCTGTCTACTGCCCTTTTTAGCATCTTGTTGTATTTATGGGATATTCCTCGTCTAATACCTCAGTTAAAATGGATAGTGGAATGTCACACCAGTGAGTTAAGTGTTTATCCGTTAAAAAATATTGGCAACATTAATTTCAAGCTTATCGTTTCAAAATGATAGAAAAAATGAGGCAAATAGTAGTAACATCACAGCACCAAACCCCTGGCCTCTACCACCTAGAAGGACAAGGGCAGCAGGCGCATGGGAAGACCACCACCTCCAAGTTCCCCTCCAAGTCACACTCCATCCTGACTTGGAAATGCCGGCCTCACCAGCGACGCCCACATCCCGTGAATGAATGAATAAATTTAAAAAAACAAATAGAAGGCACAGTTGAAGATGAGCAAGATGGGCGCTTCCTCAGGACGGGAATGCTCCACAAGCACAAAGGGAAGAACTGGCAGGCTGATGAAGAATGCCAACCCCGGCAGGTTTGAATGCGGTGCAGTGCCAGGCTTCATATCGGTGCCAGCTGGGTCGCCGGGCAGCTCGAGTTACAGCTTTGCATACGAGCAGGCAAACCAGCACAAATATATTTTGAATATCGTCCAAGAAAGCAGTGCTGCGTCTGAACATTGTGCGGCTATTGTTCTTCCAATGACTTATGCAGTCCCGAAGAGTGCACAGTCTAATCAAAACCACTGAGGGTTTCAGGGTTATGAGCAACTCTCCTTGGAAAAATTGCAGGCTGCAAAAGCAAAATATTAAAGACATAAATCTTTAGGATATGTAATTTTTCTTACAGGACTTATGCAGATGACCTCCTCGCCACCCTCCCCGCGCCACCACCACATTCTAAACGTAGCCTCCGAGCAAATTGTTTTTTTTAAATTGCGTGCTTGACATCATGCTGGCTGTTTTATTAGAACTAGTGCTCAAAAAGAACAGAAGTACCCAACTCATTAGCTGGTGGCAAGATATATTTATGAAATAATCGGGCAGAATTTATATGCTTCGTAATAGCATTACTGGTTTTAGCTCAAAGCGTCAGAATAGATAATTGTAAACGGGGAGGTGGGGTTAAAGGTGAGCAGGCATAGGCTGCGCAGGGGAAAATGTTCCTGTACTGAATACAGATTACTTCTTCAGTTTTAGTTCTGTGGGAGCGAAAGTACAAAGAAAGAAAGAAAGAGAGAGAGAGAGAAGGAAAAAAAGGAAGGAAGGAAGAGAGGCCGGAGTCGGGAGGAGCAGAGAGTGGCGGTTCAGTGAGTATTTGAACTCACTTTCACGGGCTTTTTTCCACAGAGGCCGGTGTCGGGGGCAGCAGGAGAGCAGCAGTACAGTGAGTAGTTAAACTCACTTTCGCGGGCTTTTTTTCAAAGGCTTACCAATCTCACAGACCGGTGGCGGCGTTCCAGAGCCACGTCATGATTCAAAAAGTGACGCGGACAAGAGGAAGCAGCTGATTCGGTGAGTAGGGCCAGGTGAGTATTTATACTACTCTATCGTTTGACAGTTAAGGTTAATAGTTTATAAAGTTTAGAAGGTCTTAATTTTGTGGTTATAGTTTCTAAGGTCTCTGTTGTGTCGCGGGGAGTGCTAGTAAACAAGGGCCCTTGAGTACAACATTTAATGGAGTGTAATTGGTGGTATTGATTTGATTTGATTTAATTTAAATTAATTAAAGGGTAAGTCATGGCAGCACAGCTCGGCCCCGTGGTATGCTCCTCCTGCGCTATGTGGGAAATCAGGAACACTTCCTGTGTCCCTGACGACCATGTGTGCAGGAAGTGTATCCAGCTGCAGCTATTGGCAGACCGCATTGCGGCGCTGGAGCTGCGAATGGATGCATACTGGAGCATTCGCGATGCTGAGGATGTCGTGGATATCATGTTTAATGAGTTGGTCACACCGCAGGTAAAGGCTGCACAGGCAGTAAGGGAATGGGTGACCACCAGGCAGAGTAGTAGGCGCAGGCAGGTAGTGCAGGGGTCCCCTGTGGACATCGCCCCTCTCAAACAGATATATCACTTTGGATATTGTTGAGGGGGATGGCTTATTGGGGGAACGGCAGCAGCAACCAACTTCCTGGCACCATGGGTGGTTCTGCTGCACAGCACGGGAGGAAAAAGAATGGGAGAGCTATAGTGATAGGGGATTCTATTGTAAGGGGAATAGATAGGCGTTTCTGCGGCTGCAAACGAGACTCCAGGATGGTATGTTGCCTCCCTAGTGCAAGGGTCAAGGATGTCTCGGAGCGGCTGCAGGGCATTCTGGAGGGGAAGGGTGAATAGTCAGTTGTCGTGGTGCATATAGGTACCAACGATATAGGTAAAAAACGGGATGAGGTCCTAAAAGCTGAATATAGGGAGTTGGAGGTAAATTAAAAATAGGACCTCAAAGGTAGTAATCTCAGGATTGCTACCAGTGCCACGTACTAGTCAGAGTAGAAATAGAAGGATATTTCAGATGAATATGTGGCTAGAAGAATGGTGCAAGGGGGAGGGATTCAAATTCCTGGGACATTGGAACCGGTTCTGGGGGAGGTGGGACGAGTAAAAACTGGACAGTTTGCACCTGGGCAGGACCGGGACCGATGTCCTAGGGGAAGTGTTTGCTAGTGCTGTTGGGGAGGGTATCAACTAAAATGGCAGGGGGTTGGGAACCTGTGCAGGGAGACAGAGGAAAGGGAAGCAAGGATAGAAACACAAGACAGGAAGGAGAAAAGCAAAAGTGGAAGGCAGAGAAATCAAGGGTGTAAATCAAACATGGCCACAGTAAACAATAATTCTAAATGGTCTAAGAGTGTTAAAAAAACAAGCCTGAAGGCTCTGTGTCTTAATGGGAGGAGCATTCATAATAAGGTGGATGAATTAGCTGCGCAAATAGATGTAAACGGATATGATATAATTGGGATTACGGAGACATGGCTCCAGGGTGACCAAGGCTGGGAATTTAACATCCAGGGGTATTCAATATTCAGGAAGGGCAGGCAAAAAGGAAAAGGAGGTGGGGTAGCATTGCTGGTTAAAGAGGAGATTAACACAATAGCAAGGAAGGATATTAGCTCTGATGATGTGGAATCTGTAGAGCTGAGAAATACCAAGGGGCAGAAAACGTTAGTGGGAGTTGTATACAGACCCACAAACAGTAATGCTGAGGTTGGGGATGGCATTAAATGGGAAATTAGAGATGCGTGCAATAAGGGCACAGCAGTTATCATGGGTGACTTTAATCTACATATAGATTGGGCTAACCAAATTAGTAACAATACTGTGGAGGAGGAATTCCTAGAGTGTATACGGGATGGTTTCCTGGACCAATATGTCGAGGAACCAACTAGAGATCAGGCCATCTTAGACTGGGTATTATGTAATGAGAAAGGATTAATTAGCAATCTTGTAGTGCGAGGCACCTTGGGGAGGAGCGATCATAATATGATAGAATTCTTCATTAAGATGGAGAGTGAAGTAGTTGACTCAGAGACTAGGGTCCTGAATTTAAATAAAGGAAAACTACGATGGTATGAGGCGTGAGTTGGCTAGGATGGATTGGGGAACGTTACTTAAAGGGTTGACGGTGGATAGGCAATGGCAAACATTTAAAGATCGCATGGATGAACTACAGAATGTGTTCATCCCTGTTTGGCATAAAAATAAAGCAAAAAAGGTGACTCAACCGTGGCTAACAAGGGAAATTAGGGATAGCATAAGATCCAAGGAGAGGACATATAAATTGGCCAGAAAAAGCAGCAAACCTGAGGATTGGAAGCAGTTTAGGATTCAGCAAAGGAGGGCAAAGGGATTAATTAAGAGGGGGAAAATAGAGTATGAGAGTAAGCTTTCAGGGAACATAAAAACTGACTGTAAAAGCCTCTATAGATATGTGAAGAGAAAAAGATTGGTGAAGTCAAGCATAGGTCCCTTGCAGTCAGAATCAGGGGAATTTATAATGGGGAACAAAGAAATGGCAGACCAATTAAATACATACTTTGGTTCTGTCTTCACAAAGGAGGACACAAATAACCTCCCAGAGATGTCGGGGAACATAGGGTCTAATTAGAGGGAGGAACTGAATGAAATCAGTATTTGTAGGGAAATTGTGTTCGGGAAATTGATGGGATTGAAGGCCGATAAATCCCCAGGGCCTGATAATCTACATCCTAGGGTACTTAAGGAAGTGGCCCTAGAAATAGTAGATGCATTGCTGGTCATCTTCCAAAATTCTATAGACTCTGGAACAGTTCCCATGGATTGGAGGGTAGCAAATGTAACCCCACTATTTAAAAAAGGTGGTAGAGAGAAAATGGGGAATTATAGACCGGTAAGCCTGACATCGGTAGTGGGGAAAATGCTAGAGTCCATTATAAAAGATGTAATAGCAGAGCACTTGGAAAACAGTGACAGGATCAGACAAAGTCAACATGGCTTTACAAATGGTAAATCATGCTTGACTAATCTACTGGAATTTTTTGAGGATGTAACTGGTAGAATAGATAAGGGAGAACCAGTGGATGTGGTGTATTTGGACTTTCAGAAGGCTTTTGATTAGGTTCCGCATAAGAGATTAGTGTGCAAAGTTAAAGCACACGGGATTGGGGGTAAGGGACTGTCTTGGATAGAAAACTGGTTGGCAGACAGGAAGCAAAGAGTTGGAATAAACGGGTCTTTTTCCGAGTGGCAGGCAGTGACTAGTGGGGTTACGCAGGAATCGGTGCTAGGACCCCAGTTATTCACAATATATATTAATGATCTAGACGAGGGAACTAGATGTAATATCTCCAAGTTTGCAGACGACACAAAGCTGGGTGGGCATGTGTGCTGTGAGGAGGATGCATAGAAACTCCATATGATTTGGACAGGTTGGGTGATTGGGAAGATGCATGGCAGATGCAGTATAATGTGGATAAATGCGAGGTTATCCACTTTGGCGGCAAAAACAGGAAGGCAGATTATTATCTGAACAGCAATAGATTGGGAAAAGGGGAAGTGCAACGAGACCTGGGTGTCCTTGTGCACCAGTCGCTGATGGTAAGCATGCAGGTGCAGCAGGCGGTGAAGAAGGCAAATGGTATGTTGGCCTTCATAGCGAGAGGATTCGAGTACAGGAGCAAGGATGTCTTGCTGCAGTTGTACAGGGCCTTGGTGAGACCACACCTTGAGTACTGTGTGCAGTTTTGGTCGCCTTATCTGAGGAAGGATGTTCTTGCCATGGAGAGAGTGCAACGAAGATTCACCAGACTGATACCTGGAATGGCAGGAATGACGTATGAAGAGAGATTGGGTCGATTGGGCTTGTATTCGCTGGAGTTTAGAGGAATGAGAGGAGATCTCTTTGAAACTTATAAAATTCTAACAGGACTAGACAGACTAGATGCAGGAAGGATGTTCCCGATGGTGGGGGAGTCCAGAACCAAGGGTCACAGTCTAAGGATAAGGGGTAAGCTATTTAGGACTGAGATGAGGAGGAATTTCTTCACCCAGAGAGTGGTGAACCTGTGGAATTCTCTACCACAGAAGACAGTTGAGTCCAATTCATTAAATATATTCAAGAAGTAGTTAGATATATTTCTTAAGGCTAAGGGGATCAAGGGATATGGGGAGAAAGCAGGGACAGGGTACTGAATTTGGATGATCAGCCATGATCGCATTGGATGGCAGAGCAGGCTAGAGGGGCCGAATGGCCTACTCCTGCTCCTATCTTCTATGTTTCTATGAAGGAAGACTTGCATTTTTATAGCGCTTTTCACAACCTCAGGACTTCCCAAAGCGCTTTAGAGCCAATGAAGTATTTTTGAAGTGTAGTCACTGATGTAATTTAAGAAACGCAGCTGCCAATTTGCGCACAGCAAGCTCCCACACGTGGTGTTGGTTGAGGGCTATTGTCCAGAGAATTCCTCTGCTCTTCTTCGAAAAGTGCCATGGGATCCTTTACGTGAGAGGGCAGACGGGGCCCCGTACGAAAGACGGCACCTCCGACAGTGCAGCACTCCCTCAGTACTGCACTGGAGTGCTAGCCTGGATTATGGGTTCTAGTCTCTGGATTGGGACTATGAACCCACAACTTTCTGACCCAGAGGCGAGCATGGCACCCATTGTGCCAAGGCTGATATCTGTTGGTAATTCTGATTGTTGATTTTTTGTACAGTGTCTCAGTGACATGGAGGGTCTTTTATCCTCCTTTACAAGTTCATAGAGGCACTATTCCTCACAGCTCAACTGCTACATGCTGGCTCTTGTCACCCTCTCCACATTCATACTGGCTCTCCTTCACACCCCGCCACCACCCCCCCCCCCCCCACCGCCAATTCATACTGGCTCTCCTCTCCCCTCCTCCTTCCCCCAGTTCCTCGCTGGCTCTCTTCTTCCCCCTCTCCCAATTCATGGCTGGCTCTCGTCCCCCTCTCCCAGTTCATGGCTGGCTCTCTTCCCCCTCTCCCAGTTCATGGCTGGCTCTCTTCCCCCTCTCCCAGTTCATGGCTGGCTCTCTTCCCCCTCTCCCAGTTCATGGCTGGCTCTCGTCCCCCTCTCCCAGTTCATGGCTGACTCTCCTCCCCCCTCCTCCTTCCCCCAGTTCCTCGCTGGCTCTCTTCTTCCCCCTCTCCCAATTCATGGCTGGCTCTCGTCCCCCTCTCCCAGTTCATGGCTGGCTCTCTTCCCCCTCTCCCAGTTCATGGCTGGCTCTCTTCCCCCTCTCCCAGTTCATGGCTGGCTCTCTTCCCCCTCTCCCAGTTCATGGCTGGCTCTCTTCCCCCTCTCCCAGTTCATGGCTGGCTCTCGTCCCCCTCTCCCAGTTCATGGCTGACTCTCCTCCCCCCTCCTCCTTCCCCCAGTTCCTCGCTGGCTCTCTTCCCCCTCTCCCAGTTCATGGCTGCCTCTCCTCCCCCTTCCTCCTTCCCCCAGTTCCTCGCTGGCTCTCTTCTGCCCCCTCTCCCAGTTCATGGCTGACTCTCTTCCCCCTCTCCCAGTTCTTGGCTGGCTCTCTCCTCCCTCCTCTCCCAGTTCATGGCTGGTTCTCTTCTTCCCCCTCAGCCATTTATAGGCGACACTCTGGCTGATGCTCCCATGAGATGCTTTGCTAAATTGCAATCAGATTCTTCTGGCTTCTGCCTTCAACCTGACCCTGTAGCCTGAGGGGATCTGGCCTTCTTCTCTTTGGGTCTGGTTTTGAGATGAATGCTTCTTTCTAAGCTCTGGGATGTCTCTGCGAACAGAAATACAGTATTCCCTTTCTTGATAATCTCTTATGGTAGATTTTATCTCTAGCCCCCGGGGAACATTTCTGAATTCCCCTTCCCAGACAGCTTTCCTTCATTCTTCATGACTTCCTTAATGAGGAAGTCCATTTCCTCCGTAAAGAAAATTTGCCTTGTAGCAGCATGGGAGCTCCACTCAGTCATTTTTGCTTGTGCTTATCCTGGCACAGTTACAGCTATTTTTAAAAATGGTGGATTTGATTCATTAGTAAATATTAACGCAATGACTTCCTGCAAGGCAACATTTTTTGGAAACTTCTCTGCAAGTTTTTTGAAAATAATGGAAAGAAATACTGCTTTGATGGAATATCATGGATCTTTCAGTCAACTTCCCCCTCCACGGTGTCAGCTGTGGCTCAGTGGGTAGCACTCTCTAGGTGGGAGCGGCTAGGAGTGAGCAGGTGCTGCTGGGTGCTTGATTACTGCAGGGAGTTCGAGTGAGTTTGTAATAAGTTGGTGGTGGGTTTTTGGAGGTTTTTTTCAGGTTTTAGGGCCTTTTTGGTCCTTAAACAGCAGCCGGGGCCTGGAGTGCTAGAGCCCCTCAGAGGACAATGTTCCCAGGATGAATTTAATCAGGGGAGAAAATGTTGGGGGAAGGGAGAGAAAAAGGCCCAAAGATTTGGGCCAGGACCCCAGGAGGTTTGGAAAAGAAAATACGGTGGTGGTTCAGTGCGAGGATAAGGAGATACGAGCTTGGGATATTATCCAGGCGGTACATGAGGACTGCGGCGAGGGAAACTGCTTTGCCTGCCGACCAAAGCCTAATGTTGGGTTCGAGGTGACGGTCAGTGGCCGAGAGGAGGTGGAAAGACTTTTACTGAGTTTGAAGGTTGGAGATAAGTTCTTGGAGGCATCTCTGCTATATTCGGAAGAGGTGGTGGTCACATTCTTAAACTTGCCAGTTTATATTGAGGACGACGTGTTAATAAAAAAGTTGGCGTCGTGGGACACTAAAATTTGTTCGGCAATAAAGTGGAGATACTGTTCAGGAACGCGGGTAGCAGATGGAACTCATTATGTAAAGGTGCGGTTCCCAGAGGGGGTGAAGTCATTGCCGTATAGCATGAAATTTGAGACAATGGAAGGAGTGAAGTACTTCCGGGTCCTGCATGATAACCAGGTGAAGGTTTGTTGTTATTGTCTTGGACACGACCATCTTGTAAGAAGCTGTCCAGATTTGTACTGTTATAACTGCGGCGAGTCTGGACACATCGCTCGGAGCTGCAAGACGGAGAGCTGTGGGGTGTGTCAGAAAGGCCCCACCCACTGTGAGTGTGAGGCAGAAGGAAGCCCCTTGAGTGATGAGGAGATGGGAGAAGGAGCAGGAGGTGTGAGTGGAGCGGCTGGAGGAGCAGAGCAGGCAGAGGACACAGCCAGTGAATGGAAGGAGAAAAGAGCGCAGGAAGAGGCAGAAAATTGCAGAGCAGAGAACAGGATGGAGATGGTGGAAAACACATCAAGTACGGTGGAAAAGAACAAAGACAGCAGAGGGCAGCACAGGTCGAGAGCAGAGTCGAGCCATAATATGGCTCGGCTCTCCCTAAAGAATCTGGTGTCCGCGGGGGGAGAGGAGGCGGGAGCGGGGTACTCCAAAGAAAGACGGGGAGTCGTACATCTCGGAGAGCAGGAGGGGGCAAGACAAGGAGAGGGTGCAAGAGGCAGGAGCCTTAAAGGGGCAACAGGACGGGAGTGGGGAGACAAAGATGCCAGAAGGGAGCAAGAGAGGTGCGCCATTGTCCCAGAGAGAGAAAAAACAGAGAGCAAGGGTCAGCGGTGGAGATGAGGCCGAAGGGAGTGGCACTGTTGGAGAAACCGCGATAGCAGGAAGACTCTCTAGGGGAGATTTTGGGCTGGATTTTGTCAGCCCCGAGGAGGTGGGTATAGAGGCGGGACTGCCAGTAAAGTTGCAGAAAGTGGGGGCAGCTGGCAAACCCGCCCCCATCCCGCCTCCGTGCCCTTTTGCCAGGAGGCGGGAAGCCGTCCTGACCCGGGTCCTCTCTCCTCGAGGTGGGAAAGGGATTAAATCCTTTTAACTGCCTGTTGACAGGTAGTTAACAGGCAGAAAAAAGGATTAGTTCCATTTTACCTTTTCAAGTGCAGGCTTCCCGACCTCGGAGAACCCCGCCGGGGTGTAGGAGGTGAGTAGGAGGTCTGCGGGGGTCGGTGGGGTCTGAAAGTGCAATGTAAAGGTGAGTGATGGGTGCAAGTGTGGAGTGGTAAGTATGTGAAGTGCTTGTAAAGTGTTAGAAAATGTTCACTTACCTTTGTTTCTGCCTACAGCCTTCAGCCGCGGTGGATCCGGATTCCCGACACCTTCATTGTAGATTTCACAGACTGGCTGTTGGATCCTCCAAACCAACAGTCATCTGATTTCTACAAAGTAGAAAGGTTTGATGAGTCCTGAGCACAAGGACTCATCAAACTACACAGAATGTCAGTATTTGACAGCTTCACAGAGCTGTCAAACGCTGACATTTCTTCTTTCAAGAAATATTGACAGATGGTACATCAGACGTTGACGTGCTCTGTCAGTGATTTCCCCCTAATTGGCCTGCTGAGCCCGCAGGGCGGGCTTAACAAGGTCAATCAGGGGAATATCCTGCTGGTTGGCCAGAAGATGATAGAGGCGGGACTGAGACCCGACAAGCAGCAGTCCCGCCTTCAACACGTCTCCATTCAGAAAATCCAGCCCTATGTAGCTGATGGGGAGCAGGGACGGGAGGTTACAGAAGAGCTCGAGAGTGAGGAGTCAGAGGGGGACAGAGACATGGAAGTGGGGGTGGGGTGGCATCGTGTGGAAAGGGAAAGGTTAGTGAGGGACAGAAGGAGGGAGAAGGGGCAGCTCCTCGGCCCAAACCTAATGTAAGGAAGAGGCTGAAACTGCAGGGAAGGTTCAAACAGGAGGTGAAAAAGAGCCGGAGGCTGCAGGAAAAAGCAACAGCTGCCCGAAAAGTTGGGAAGGAGCATGAGAGGAGGGAAGAGCCAGAGGTTAAATGATGGGGAGATTATCAGGCACACTTCCCTTATTCGGAGCCATGATTACTGATCAATTTTTAAAGTACAATAGATTAGTATATGTTATGGGAGACAAATTAAACTTCATGTTTTGATGTTAATATGTGGTGGAGGAATGGCTGTGCACAGCGACGGAATGGATTTGTATGATACAATGGAATGATCACGATGTTGTAAATGTAAAAAAGTGGGTAGCACTCTCACCTCTGGGTCAGAGATTGTGGGTTGAAGACCCACTCTAGTAGACATGAGTACAGAATCTAGGCTGACACTCCAGTACAGTACTGAGGGAGCGCTGCACTGTCAGAGGTGCCGTCTTTCGGATGAGACATTAATCCGAGGCCCTGCCTGCTCTCTCAGGTGGACGTGAAAGGCCCCATGGAACAATTTGACAATAGGGCAGGGGTGTTCTCCCCAGTGCCTTCGCCAATATTTAACACTAAACCTACATCACTAAAATAATGGTCATTATTACTTTGCTGTTTGTAATGTCTCCTCTGACGAATGGCACCTCCAACAGTGCAGCACTCCCTCTGGAGTGTCAGCCTAGATAGTGTGCTCAAGTCGCTGAAGTGGGACTTAAGCCTTCTGACTCAGAGGGGAGTGCGCTACCCACTGAGCCACGGCTAACACTTTGGATACACAGAAACACTACTATTGGCTATAGATTTTTCAATGGCTTGAATTGAAGACTCTTAAACATTGTGAGGGGAGGAATGGAAGGTGCTTGTTTGTATAGTTAATTATTGCCTCTAATCATAGAATGATGCAGCACAGAAGGAGGCCATTTAGCCCATCGTGCCTGTGCCGGCTCTTTGAAAGAGCTCTCCAATTAGTCCCATTCCCCTGCTCTTTCCCCCATAGCCCTGAAAATTTTTCCCCTTAAATTATTTATTCACTGCCCTTTTGAAAGTTATTACTGAATCTGCTTCCACCACCCTTTCAGTCAGTGCGTTCCAGATCACAACAACTCACTGTGTAAAAAATGTTTTCCTCATATCGCTTCTGGTTCTTTTGCGGATTACCTTAAGTCTGTGTCCTCTGGTTACCAACCCATCTGCCACTGGAAACAGCTTCTCCTTATTTATTCTATCAAAACCCTTCATGATTTTGAACGCCTCTATTAAATCTCCCCTTAACCTTCTCTGCTCTGAGGAGAACGATCCCAACTTCTCTACTCTCGCCACGTAACTGAAGTCTCGCATCCCTGGTACCATCCTGGGAAATCTCCTCTGCACCCTCTCCACAGCCTTGACACCCTTCCTAAAGTGTGGTGCTCAGAATTGGACACAATACTGCAGTGGGGGGCCTAACCAGTGATTTATAAAGGTTTACCATAACTACCTTGCATTTTTAGCAGCCTTCTCAATTTGTCCTGCCACCGTCAAAGATTTGTGCACGTAATCCCCCAGGTCACTCTGTTCCTGCATCCACTTCGAAATTGTCCCATTTAGTTTATATTGCCTCTCCTCATTCTTCCTACCAAAATGCATCGCTTCACACTCATTAGTAAAGTATCGCAGTGCGAATGCAAAGATCGAACGTAAGTGGTACATTTCGTTGTGTCGGAATTATGGAGTGTTGGGTAATGAAACAAAAAACAAGATGTTCTGGCAAACCTTCATTGCATATGCCTTACAGTTCTCCAATAAAAAAAGTTCTTTCCACAGTTCTGGCAGAGGTACAGCAACATATTAATCATTGACTCCCACCTGAGAGAACAGCTGAGAAGCCCGATTGGCTGAAGGGTATCCTCAGGGAATAAACTCTTGGGTTTTGTTTTTTTGGGGGGCATGGAGAATTGCTAGAAATGTACTTCTACTTGAATTAGAGAGAAAAAAAAGATGGTTTCCCCATTGCTTTCTCATCAAAATTAGATCCTGAGATGAACG
Source organism: Squalus acanthias (assembly GCA_030390025.1). NCBI lineage: Eukaryota > Metazoa > Chordata > Chondrichthyes > Squaliformes > Squalidae > Squalus > Squalus acanthias. The sequence continues at coordinate 5,040,905 of CM059439.1, read as the reverse complement.
TGCATCGCGACCCTGATGTTAGCACGTGCTGTGTGTGCCATCCTGAGCTCACTGATCCGATGGGCGCGCATCGCTGTACCCGATTTCTGGCAGGAATAGAAACAACGGCTACGCGGGCCTGAAGTTTCCTCCGCATTTGCACCCAGGTACACGTGAGTAATCTGGATGCAAACCAACTATGTGGCTGAAAAGATCGCGCAGTTTGGGGCCTAATTGAGTTACGCGCTTAACTACAATGCGCCCAAGTCTCCTCCATCTTTTACACCCATCCGTCAAACCCTTCCATCCAAATGCCCACCAAACTGGCCACGCCTCCGTCTCTCACATGAGTATTCTCCAATCACGCTTGCTCGGGGAAGTGTGGAGTCTCTCAGCCGTGTGTCAGCTGTGGCTCAGTGGGTAGCACCCTCGCCTCTGAGTCAGAAGGTTGTGGGTTCATAGTCCCACTCCAGGGACTCGAGCACAAAAATCTAGGCTGACACTCCAGTGCAGTGCTGAGGGAGCGCTGCACTGTCGGAGGTGCTGTCTTTCTGATGAGATGTTAAACCGAGGCCCAGTCTGCTCTCTCAGGTGGAAGTAAAAGATCCCATGACACTATTTTGAAGAAGAGCAGGGGAGTTCTGGCCAATATTTATCCCTCAATCAACATCACTGAAAAAAGCAGATTATCTGGTCATTGCTGTTTGTGGGATCTTGCTGTGTGCGGCGTTTCCTACATTACAACAGTGACTACACTCCAAAAGTACTTCATTGGCTGTAAAGTACTTTGGGATGTCCTGAGGTCATGAAAGGCGCTGGAGAAATGCAAATCTTTCTTTCTAAGCACTGCGAGCTGACTTTCATGTGGAGCAGGAAATAACTGTCATTTTTCTGGTTTTTCAATTGCAATTTTTTGAGCATTTAAAACAATGTATCCTCCCCGAGACCTGCTCTGTATTATCTGTTTCTTGGAATGCATTTTTATGGCAAAGTATTAAGTCACATTACAAATTGAATAGCTTTCCCGATTGCAAGTTCGTCAAACATGCTGTGCCTGATGTGCATGGGTAATGATTAAATGAGTTGAAACGTTTAATTTTAAGACACATAGAAGAAATATACTGAGGTGGGTTCAGCATTTCCTCGGGCCCCAACTGTTTATGCTGATTTACGCCCATTTTAAATTCAGGCGTATTCTAATGAGATTGGGAGGGTGTAACTTTTTTTTTACTCGTTTATGGGATGTGGGCGTCGCTGGCATGCCCAGCATTTATTGCCCATCCCTAATTGCCCTTGAGAGGGTGGTGGTGAGCCGCCTTCTTGAACCGCTGCAGTCCATGTGGTAAAGGTACTCCCACAGTGCTGTTAGATAGGGAATTCCAGGATTTTGACCCAGCGACGATGAACGATCGGCAATATACTTCCAAGTCAGGATGGTGTGTGACTTGGAGGGGAACTTGGAGCTGGTGGTGTTCCCATGCGCCTGCTGCCCTTGTACTTCTAGGTGGAAGAAGTCGCGGGTTTGGGAGGTGCTGCCGAAGAAGCCTTGGCGAGTTGCTGCAGTGCATCTTGTAGATGGTACACACTGCAGCCACGGTACGCCGGTGGTGGAGGGAGTGAATGTTTAAGGTGGTCGATGGGGTGCCAATCAAGCAGGCTGCTTTGTCCTGGATGGTGTCGAGCTTCTTGAGTGTTGTTGGAACTGCACTCATCCAGGCAAGTGGAGGGTATCCCATCACACTCCTAACTTGTGCCTTGTAGATGGTAGAAAGGCTTTGGGGAGTCAGGATGTGAGACACTCGCTGCAGAATACCAAGCCTCTGACCTGCTCTTGTTGCCACAGTATTTATGTGGCTGGTCCAGTTAAGTTTCTGGTCAATGGTGACCCCCAGGATGTTGATGGTGGGGGATTCGGCGATGGTATTGCCGTTGAATGTCAAGGGGAGGTGGTTAGACTCTCGCTTGTTGGAGATAGTCATTGCCTGGCACTTGTGTGGCGTGAATGTTACCTGCCACTTATCAGCCCAAGCCTGAACGTCGTCCAGGACTTGTTGCATGCGGGCATGGACTGCTTCATTATCTGAGGAGTTGTGAATGGCACTGAACACTGTGAAGTCATCAGCGAACATCTCCACTTCTGACATGACATCGGCAAGATGCGAACAACCTCAGGCGAAATTTGGGGTGCAACCTTTGGGTTGTGTCCACGGAGGAAATTTTTCAAGGAGAACTGGATCCTCTTTCAATCGTGCTGTGAGGACTGTATCTTTATCCTGCAACAAATGTCAGTCTTTCATTCCTAGTCGGGTATGGACCAGTGCACTTAAAGTTATCGCATTGATGGTCCCTTGAAGATTTAGGTCATCGACTAAAGGTGGATTGAGCTCAAACGCACAAGGCATTGCTTACTAAAAGCAAGATTGCAACTTTTCCCCTCCCCCCACCCCACCCTATGCATAATCCTCCAACTATTTTTAATATCCCACCATCATCGTGGCAGGTAAGTGGCTGGCGGCTCAATAAACACTAGAAATCTGGAATTTTCACCAAGAGTTCTCCAGTGGGAGATCAGTGGAACCGCCACAGAAACAGCATCAATGGACTTCTGCTGGCCTTTGGCCAAAGTTATGGTGAGAGATTGGACGAAACCCACAGAAATTCACCGCTGGGGCCCTGGAATTCCTCAGGTCACGCCCCTGACGGTTACACTGGGATTGCGCCCAATGGTGCCCTCCAGTGCTGACCCTGCTGGAGTTTAGTGGGGGGGGGGGATTGTTAGGGGAGTGGTCAGTGGAAGGACGCCTCAATTAGCATGGGGCAAATGGGCACAAGTGCCACTAAGGGTACATCTCTGAGCAAGGGCGCCAATCTGATGGAAATTTAAGTTATTCGGGATCTATGTCGCTTGCCTGGCCTGGATCGCACCGCTGGGGTCCACACATGCTCCGGGAAGGCCAGTGCGCCTCCACTCACTCAATAATAACAACTACAACAACTTGCATTTATATCGCACCTTTAATGGAGTCAAAGGTCCCAAGGTGCTTCACTGGAGTGTAATCAAACAAAATTTGGAGATATTAGGACAGGTGACCAATAGCTTGGTCAAAGCGGTCGGTTTTAAGGAGTGTCTTAAAGGAGGAGAGAGGTAGAGAGGTGGAGAAGTTGAGGGAGGGAATTCCAGAGCTTCGGGCCTCAGCAGCTGAAGGCACGGCCGCCAATGGCGGAGCGATTAAAACCGGGGATGCTCCTAGAGGCCAGAATTGGAGGAACATCTACACAAACGGCAGTTCCCGAATAAAGACCTTGGGGAGTCCAACCGCTCCCCCCCCCCATCTCGCCGACGCCCCCCCCTCATCTCGCCGCCCCCCCCCCCTCACCCTGGTCCATCATTTGCGGACAGACATTTCGCCCCATAAAAGTCAACAAGGAAATTCCCATAGACTCAGGGCAACAGGATCTCCGCCATTTCCCGGGGGACTTCTCCAAGTTTTCCAGCAGTATTACAGCACGAGACCAACAGAATTCCTGTGCAATTTCACAGCCAAGTTGTTTCACTTTAATTTTAATTTTTTTTTTAAAGAAATTATCTCGGGTCTAATGCTGAGCCCCACAAAAGTGGTGTGTACCTTTTTCTTTAAGTCCCTTGCTTGTTTTCTTAGCGATGTTCAAAATAAAAATTGATTTTACTGATTCTCTCTGAATTTGCGTGGATTTTAGAGGGTCCAATTTTTTCCCCACTGATTTCTCCTGTTTTTTTTACACTAAAAATAAAAGCTGGAAAAAAAACAGGTTGTTAAATTGGCAATAAAACTCTACTTTAAAGGTCCTTGGCTAGCCTCCATTTCCAATTGACCGCATCTGAGATTAATTGAGGATGTCACAACGGCTTCAAGCACAGGCTGAGGTGAGACAGACTCCACATAGAGCCCAGTGTGTGGTAAATAAAATACTTTTCTGAAGAACATAGTAAAAAGTGCAATACTAAACTTCATGTCTACCATCATTAATCCCTCAACCAACACCACCAAGAATATGTTATCCAGGCACTAATACGTTTGCTTTTTTTGTAGGGCCTTGCTGTGTGCAAATTTTTTTTTTATTCCATCGTGGGATGTGGGCATCGCTGGCAAAGCCAGCATTTATTGCCCATCCCTAATTGCCCTTGAGAAGGCCGCCTTCTTGAACCGCTGCAGTCCGTGTGGTGAAGGTACTCCCACAGTGCTGTTAGGGAGGGAGTTCCAGGATTTTGGCCCAGCGACGATGAAGGATCGGCGATATATTTCCAAGTCAGGATGGTGTGTGACTCGGAGGGGAACTTGGAGGTGGTGGTGTTCCCATGCGCCTGCTGCCCTTGTCCTTCTAGGTGGAAGAGGTCGCGGGTTTGGGAGGAGCTGCTGAAGAAGCCTTGGCAAGTTGCTGCAGTGCATCTTGTAGATGGTACACACTGCAGCCACGGTACGCCGGTGGTGGAGAGAGTGAATGTTTAAGGTGATGGATGGGGTGCCAATCAAGCCGGCTGCTTTGTCCTGGATGGTGTCGAGCTTCTTGAGTGTTGTTGGAGCTGCACTCATCCAGGCAAGTGAAGAGTATTCCATCACACTCTTGTCTTGTGACTTGTAGATGGTGGAAAGGCCATGGGACTCAGGAGGTGAGACACTCGCCACAGAATACCTAGCCTCTGACCTGCACTTGTAGCCACAGTATTTATGTGGCTGGTCCAGTTATGTTTCTGGTCAATGGTAACCCCCAGGATGTTGGTGGGGGGGGATTTGATGATGGTAATGCTGTTGAATGTCAAGGGGAGGTGGTTAGACTCTCGCTTGTTGGAGATGGTCATTGTCTGGCACTTGTGTGGCGTAAATGTTACCTGCCATTTATCAGCCTAAGTTGGCTGCCACATTTGCCTACATAACAACTGTAACTGTACTTCAAAAGTAATTCCTTGGTAGGGAAGTCCTTTTGGGATGTCCTGTGTACTTCACAAAGCACTATACAATTGTAAGTTCCTCCTTTCTTTAGAACCTGAGAGTGGATAATGGAAGAATCTTGCTGTACTCAATCTTACTTCCACACTCAGTCCATAGTCCCAGTACAGCTCTTAATCTATTATTATGCTGCCCAAGTGCTGTGATATATAATGGCATGAATTATTTCAATCATTTGAAAACAGCAGTTAGACAGAATGAATGGGAAGCAAGCAGTCGGACAACAAATCCGCACCTTTATGAACAACATTTGTAAAATATTTCCGAAATTGTCAGGAGGCGCTGAAGGGGCGATGGCTACAGCTCGTCTGCAGACATTAATGATGATGATGCATATTCACCATACTGGTAAATCTGCTTCAAGAGCAGACTGCAGCAGGGAGAACTGTACCCTTGTGGGCTTTGTTTGATGTATGTTCTGTGCACTGAGGGAAATAAACATTGTTGATCATAAGAAGACTGGGGGATTGAAATTCCGATTGCAACGCGCTGCCAGTCCGAGGGCGGTAGCTGCAGAGAGCAGTCGGCAGAACCAGAGTTATACCGCGAGCAGCTTGTAGCCATCAATCTGCACACCTGCCACTTTAAGATGGCATAATTACACTCCCCTCCAGCTGTTACATTTTGAATACGCGCACACTCTCAAAATATTCTTTTTAAAACTCTGCTTCAGTTTACAAAGTGCTCAGGAGTTCCCACAGAACCTCTGACCAGTGATGGAAAAGTGAGAGTGTAAGCGCACTGTTAGAATATTATGAAATATATATGTAGGAATCAGAAAAAGGGACTTATACAAATGGTTGGTGAATTCAAGAAAGGCATTTGCAATTAAACATTTTTTTAAATGTTTTTGCATTATTCACACACCATTTAACGTTGAACCACGCCCCTAAAAGTATGTACGATATTGTGGTTGATAATGAAGAAGAAAGCTGTAGACTGCAGGAAGATATCAATGGACTGGTCAGGTGGGCAGAAAAGTGGCAAATGAAATTCAATCTGGAGAAGTATAAGGTAATGCATTTGGGGAGGGCCAACAAGTCAAGGGAATACATTATAAATGATAGGACACTGAGAAGTGCAGAAGATCAGAGAGACCTTGGAGTGCATGTTCACACATTCCTGAAGGTAGCAGGACAGGTAGATAAGGTGGTTAAGAAGGCATATGGGATACTTGCCTTTATTACCCGAGGCATAGAATATAAGAGCAGGGAGGTTATGCTTGAACTGTATAAAATACTAGTTAGGCCGCAGCTAGAATACTGCATGCAGTTCTGGTCACCACATTACAGGAAGGATGTGATTGCACTAGAGAGGGTGCAGGGGAGATTTATGAGGATGTTGCCTGGGCTGGGGAATTTTAGCTATGAGGAAAGATTGGATAGGCTGGGGTTGTTTTCTTTGGAACAGAGGAGGCTGAGGGGAGATCTAATTGAGGTGTATAAAATTATGAGGGGCCGAGATAGAGTGGATAGGAAGGACCTATTTCCCTTAGCAGAAGGGTCAATAACCAGGGGGCATAGATTTAAAGTAATTGGTTGGAGGTTTAGAGGGGATTTGAGGAGAAATGTTTTCACCCAGAGGGTGGTGGGGCTCTGGAACTCACTGCCTGAAAGGGTGGTAGAGGCAGAGACCCTCATCACATTTAAAAAGTACTTGGATATGCACTTGAAGTGCCGTAACCTACAGGGCTACGGACCAAGAGCTGGAAAGTGGAATTAGGGTGGATAGCTCTTTGTCGGCTGGCATGTACAAGATGGGCTGAATGGCCTCCTTCCATGCTGTAAATGTCTATGATTCTATGTCATATATATTTAAAGGGACCGTTGGAGGCCACTCAAGAAAAGGGCAAAAGAAATTTCCAGTTTTAATTTTTTGGGGGCAAAGGAGAAACAGGAGAGGCCCAAAGCCGAGTTTGGCTTGGGCATCGGGTCAGCACGCTCCACCAACTTTGCGCCCATTTTGAGCACAAGTCCTAATTATAAATGTGGCAGTGTGGATATGAACTTGGCTGAGAGACAGAAAGCAGAGAGCAGTGGTGAACAGTTGTTTATCAGACTGGAGGGAAGTGTGCAGTGGTGTCCCCCAGGAGTCGGTATGCGGACCACTGCTCTTTTTGATATATTAATGACCTGGACTTGGGTATACAGGACACAATTTCAAAGTTTGCAGATGACACAAGACTCGGAAATGTAGTAAACAATGAGGAGATTAGTAGCAGCCCTCAGGGGAATGTGGACAGTGAAATGGGCAGACACGTGGCAGATGAAATTTAATGCAGAGAAATGTAAAGAGATGCATTTTGGAAGGAAAAATGAAGAGAAGCAATATAAACTAAATGGTAAAATTTTAAAGGGGCTGCTGGAACAGAGAGACCTGGGGGTTCACATATGGAAATCTTTGAAGGTGGCAGGACAAGTCAATAAAGTTGTTAACGAAGCATATGGGATCCTTGGCTTTATAAATAGAGGCATACAGTACAAAAGCAAGGGAGTTACGGCAAACCTTAATAAATCCCTGGTTAGACCTCAACTAGGGTATTGTGTCCAATTGAAATGATGCCTAGGCCTTGGAAAGGCCGCAGAGGAGATTTACCAGAATGGTACCAGGGATGAGGGATTTCCGTTACGTGGAGAGACTGGAGAAGCTGGGGTTGTTCTCCTTAGAGCAAAGGAGGTTAAGGGGAGTTTTAATAGAGGTGTTCAAAATAATGAGGTGTTTTGATAGAGCAGATAGAGAGAAACTGTTTTCAGTGGCAGAAGGGCCAGTAACCAGAGGACACAGATTTAAGATAATTGTCAAAAAAGCCAGTCAGGAGATGAGGAGAATGTTTTTACGCAGCGAGTTGTTGTGATCTGGGATGCACTGCCTGAAGGGGCGGTTGAAAGGCTATGGGGAAAGGACAGCGAGAGTGGGACTAATTGGCAGCACTTTCAGAGAGTTGACACAGGCACAATGGGCCGAATGGTCTCCTTCTGTGCTGTATGATTCTATGATGCGAAGTCGAATTTCCCCTCCGTCTCTTTCTTTGGCTTGTCCTTCGTTTATTCTTTATGCCTCTGTTAAGCGCATTAGGACATTTTTCTACCTTAATGTCGATATTGTTGCTTTTGTAACTATCCCCAAGCACACTCATCGTCCAAGTTGAGGAATGAAGAGTAGACGCTCGGGCGAAGTAATGAAGGGTAACTGGGGCACAGGGAAACGTATGAACGAGCGCTTTCAGTCGAAAGTGAAGCGAAAGGGAAAGGTTCTGTCAGAAATGGCTGGGAAACATTTTTGCAGTTGCGTCCCATTCATGTGTCTGGAATACTTGTACCAAGAGTGTTGAAGGTGCTTCAGGAACAGTCACTGCTGTTCATTATTATCAATGACAAAGTCACATAGTCATAAGAGGAAATGCACTGTTTCCAAAAAGGAAGAAGGCTGACTCTCGGATGATGTGGTGGCCCCGGTTAATGACTGGAATGGTGAATTATGACCAGAAATAAAATGACTGCAGACGCATTTCAGCACTTCACCCTTGCAATCATTATTTTTTATTTATGCATATTTTGTTATTATTATTTCAGGAATGATTATAACAGCAGGTGTGATTGCGGAGCTCCCTGTATTCCTGGGAGGCATCGCCTTGGCCACCAGTTAGAGGCACTCTTTATGTATTTAAGCCGCGTTTCTGCGGCAGTAAATCTAGCATGGTTAAAAAAAAAAGTTACTAACAACCCCTGACATCAGCATGTTCCGACAGCACAGTTTTTTATTATGGGTGAAATTTTACTGAGGTTTTCAGACAGGCCTTGCATTGCAGTGAAATTTACTGACCCACCAGTCGTCTTTTATGTTAGGATTGTTAAATCTGCTTTACTCGTTGCTCAAGGCGTATCTGTTACCCCAGGACATCAATGCGGCTGGAGCTTTATTGCTTTATGGGACATCGCCTGTTGCTGCCACTGCGTATTAAATAACAGGACTGTGGTAATTATATGCAGGCAGTCGCAGTATCACAAAAAAAACCATGAAAGAAAAGAAAGACTTGCATTTCTGTAGCGCCTTTCACGACCACCGGACGTCTCAAAGCGCTTTACATCCAATGAAGTACTTTTGGAGTGCAGTCACTGTTGTAATGTAGGAAATGATTCACAAGAGACAACTCCCCCCTCCCCCCGCTCATGGGCACCGCGTACGCGGGTACATCGTGATGGTCTTCATTGTCCAATCGAAAGTTGACGGTGGCAGTGAGATATTCCAATTTATTCCGTGCGGATTCAAGTTTACATTTGGCGCAAGTTCTGGAATGCTCTTTGCCGATGAAAACAGAAGAATGTTTTAGTGTGGTCGAGCTAGTCTTTTTTGTTTGCCCAGAGATCAGCCCCAACTACCTGTCTTCTTCTCTCCACTAACAACCACCTCCTTACAGCCCTCTCTCCTGCCCCAGCCACCCTCACCTCTATCAACATGTATGAGCAGCTCATGCATTTCTTTGTCACTAAGATCAAGAACATCCACAGCAAGGTAAACCTCCCCTCCTAACACCTCTACATCCTAACCCTGAACCAATGTTCGCTCTCATTTGTTTTTTCGGTGCGCGGACCCTTTAAGGGGCTGCGTGGCCCATTCAAACTTCCGCGGTTTTTCCATTGAGAGACCGGCAAGCGATCTGCGCGGGAGCTTCAGACAGTTGCGCGGCCCATGCAGCTAAACGGGAACACTGCCCTGAACCCTTAACACTCTCTAGTTTCTCTCCCATCTCCTGCACATTCAACTGGTGGAACCTCTGTTCATTGCAGGATGGAGTGTGTCCAAGCTACAGCCAGGTGGATGGTGGTAGTCCACACATATTCTACGCTGAGTTGTGCTGCCAACAATATTACCCAAGAGGAACTCTTAATACTACAATCCATCTAGCGAGGGCTCAAATCTGCACTTGAATGAACAAACTTGCATTTATATAGCATCCTGCACAACCTCGGGACATCTCCAAGTGCTTCAAAGCCAATGAAGTACTTTTGTAATGTAGAGAAACACGGCAGCCAATTTGCACACAGCAAGCTCCCACAAACAGCAATGAGATAATGATCAGATTATCTGTTTTAATGATGTTGGTTGAGGGATAAATGTTGACCAGGACACCGGGGAGAACTCCCCTGCTCTTGTTCGAAATAGTGTCACGGGATCTTTTACATCCACCCGAGATGGCAGATGGTTTAGCGTCTCATCCAAAAGACAGCACTCCCTCAGTACTGCACCGGGAGTGTCAGCCTAGATTTTGTGCTCAAGTCTCTGGAATGGGACTTGAAGCTATGACCTTCTGATTCAGAAGTTAGAGTGCTACCATTTGAGCCATGGCTGACACCTAAGTTTGTGAATTTCTCCCGCACGTCCGCCAAAACTTTGACAGAAGAGCTGTCGAAACCCTGGAAAAAGTACCTTCACACCGTTTTGGGGGGGTTTCCGCCGTTCTTCCGCAAAAGGCAGGGCGGACGAGTGAGAACCCCTGTGGAAATTCACCCCCTTATGTCTAATCACCAACTGGCGACTATCCACTGCTTGGGGAGAGGGGGAGAGTCAGAGCATAGAATGATGCAGCACCGAAGGAGGCCATTCGACCCATCATGCATGTGCCTGCTCTTTGAAAGAGCTATCCAATTAGTCCCGCTCCCCCTGCTCTTTCCCCCTAGCCCTGCAAATTTTTCCTTTTCAAGCATTTATCCAATTCCATTTTGAAAGTTATTATTGAATATGCTTCCACCCCCCTTTCAGACCTTTCAGCACCTCTGGCTCCAAAATGGCCTACCTGAAGATGGAAGAATGGGACAAATTGATCCTCCTGGCAGATTTGATAATTCGATACCTGGGGCAGCAAGTCTACAGTACTCCAAGGCTCTGTTGATGATTGGCCAGCTTATTGATGGAATCTGTAGGGCTAGGCCTATCACTGGGATGATGGTATTCTTCTCACTCAGGTAACCCCGCAAGTTAATTCCCTTATGGGCAGAGTGGTCCTAGCTCTTCAAACAGCAGGAAGCTTACCAGTGCTGGTAAACTGTGCAGTTTCAGGTGGTTAAACTCCAGCACTAATGAAGGAGGTTGCATTTATATGGCACCATTCACATTTTCAGGATATCTCAAATCACTTCACAGCCCATTAATTACTTTTGAAGTGGAATCACTGCTGTTGTGTCGGCAAACGTAATACCCCAATGCCCACTTGAGGCCTCCTTAAGCCTTGGCACTTACCAACTTCCATGTCAGTTTTTAATGGGCTTAGGTAAGTGGAGTGTGAGCCTACAGGGAGAGAGTGAGCCCTCCATATTGGGAGAGCAGCAACTCTACTTACATGGATTTCTCAGTACTTAGGCTTGGAGACTCTTGAGCATAAGCTTCTCTGAGTGTCAGGCACTTGACTGACCAAAACAAAAGCACTGTGTTTCTTCAGCAAAAATAAAACTTATACTTAAACGCTGGGGAAAACCTACTCCAGACGAGTCTTTTAATCCTCATTAATTGTGAAAAAGAAATGTCCTTAATGGAAAAGACAAATCTGAGGATATACAACAACATGTTGATTTATTTCAGAACCTTACTTGATGCGTTCAGGCAAAGTTGCAAGTATAATAAATCTTCTTAATAATATTATTTTGATCTAATGGATTGACTTGCCAGCCATTGGTGCTGTCTGGAAACCATGAGGTAGTATTTAACCCCAGAGGTAATATTGAGGTCATTCTGGCCGCCCGCTCACGTGGCCGGAGGACCTGGCTGATTTTCACAGCCGGGCCTTATTGGCATGGCATTGGTGGGCTGCCCAGGCGTCAAGAGCACTGACAGGCAAGCTAGCCCGATTGGGAGGCACAATTTCTGCCTCAGGATCTCCAGTATTTAACGGATGAAAATTTTGAAATTGTACTTCTGATTCCCGTATTCCTGATATGTAAATGGTGAACAACAGTGAACCCAGCACCAATCCCTGTGGAACACCACTTCCCACCTTTCGCCAATCTAAGTAATTAACTTTAACCCCTACTCTCTGTTTTCTCTTTTGTAATCAGCTTGCTATCCATTCTGCTCTGACCTTAGTCATGAGTCTACTATGCAGTACTTTATCGAAGGCCTTTTGAAAGCCCAAGTATATTGCATCTACTGCATTACCCTTATCTACACTTTCCATTACTTCTTCAAAGTTACTCTTTCAAAATAGTGGCCTGGGATCTTTCATGCAAAAAATATAAAAACAGATAGTAAGAGTTTTTATAGTTATATAAAAAGAAAAAGGGTGGCTAAAGTAAATGTTGGTCCCTTAGAGGATGAGACCGGGAAATTAATGGTGGGAAATATGGAGATGGCAAAAACACTGAATGAATATTTTGTATCAGTCTTTACAGTAGAGGACACTAAGAATATCCCAACACTGGACAAACAGGGGGCTATAGGGGGAGAGGAGCTAAACACGATCAAAATCACTAAGGAAGTGGTACTCGGTAAAATAATGGGACTCAAGGCGGATAAATCACCTGGACCTGATGGCTTACATCCTAGAGTCTTGAAGGAAGTGGCGGTAGGGATTGTAGATGCATTGGTAATAATTTTTCAAAACTCCCTGGATTCCGCTAAGGTCCCGGCAGACTGGAAAACTGCTAATGTAACACCCTTATTTAAAAAGGGCAGTAGACAGAAGGCTGGTAACTATAGACCGGTTAGCCTAACATCTGTGGTAGGTAAAATTTTGGAGTCCATTATTAAGGAAACAGTAACAGGACATTTGGATAATCATAATTTAATAGGACAAAGTCAGCATGGTTTTACGAAGGGGAAGTCATGTTTGACAAATTTGCTGGAGTTCTTTGAGGAAGTAACATATAGAGTGGATAAAGGGGAACCAGTGGACGTAGTGTATTTAGACTTCCAAAAGGCATTTGACAAGGTGCCACACAAAAGATTATTGCTTAAGGTAAAAAATCACGGGATTGGGGGTAATATTCTGGCATGGATAGAGGATTGGCTATCTAACAGAAAGCAAAGAGTTGGGATAAATGGTTCATTCTCAGACTGGCAATCAGTAACTAGTGGTGTTCCACAGGGGTCAGTGCTGGGTCCCCAACTCTTCACAATCTATATTAACGATTTGGAGGAAGGGACCAAGTGTAACATATCAAAATTTGCAGATGATACAAAGATGGGAGGGAAAGTAGTGAGTGAGGAGGACATAAAAAACCTGCAAGGGGACATAGACAGGCTAAGTAAGTGGGCAGAGATTTGGCAGATGGAATACAACACTGGAAAGTGTGAGGTGATGCACTTTGGCAGGAAAAATCCTAGAGCAATTTATTATCTTAATGGCAAGAAACTGGAGAGTACTGAAGTGCAAAGGGATCTGGGGGTACTGGTGCACGAAACTCAAAAGGTTAGTATGCAGGTGCAGCAAGTGATTAAGAAGGCAAATGGAATGTTGGCTTTCATTGCTAGGGGGATAGAATATAAAAATAGGGAGGTATTGCTTCAGTTGTACAAGGTATTGGTGAGACCGCACCTGGAATACTGCATACAGTTTTGGTGTCCTTACTTAAGGAAAGACATCCTTGCTCTCGAGGCAGTGCAAAAAAGGTTCACTCGGTTAATCCCGGGGATGAGGGGGTGGTCATATGAGGAGAGGTTGGGTAGATTGGGACTCTACTCATTGGAGTTCAGAAGAATGAGAGGCGATCTTATTGAAACATATAAGATTGTGAAGGGGTTGGATCGGGTGGATGCGGGGAGGATGTTCCCGATGACGGGTGAGACGAGAACTAGGGGACATAGTCTTAGAATAAGGGGCTGCTCTTTCAAAACTGAGATGAGGAGGAACTACTTCACTCAGAGGGTGGTAGGTCCATGGAATATGCTGCCACAAAAAGCTGTAGAAGCTACAACATTAATTAAATTTAAAACAGAAATAGACAGTTTCCTAGAAGTAAAGGGCATTAAGGGTTACGGGGAGCGGGCAGGAATTTGGACATGAGTCTAGGTTCGGATCGGTCATGGCCCTGTGGGTAGTGGAGCGGGCCCAGGGACTGTGTAGCCTGATTCTGCTCCTATTTCGTGTGTGCAATTCTGTTAGATGCAGGAGATGGTTCTGTGATAGATAGTAGATTGGCGGTTAGGATCAGATCAGCCATGATCTTATTGAATGGCGGAGCAGGCTCGAGGGGCCGATTGGCCTACTCCTGCTCCTATTTCTTATGTTCTTATGTTCTTATGCCCACCTGAGAGGGAAGACGGGGCCTCGGTTTAACGTCTTATCCGAAAGAAGGCTCCTCTGACAGTGCAGCACTCCCTCAGCACTGCACTGGAGTGTCAGCTTAGATTTTGCACTCAAGTCTCTGGAGTGGGACTTGAACCCACAACTTTCTGACTCAGAGGCGAGATTGCTGCCTGCTGAGCAATGGTTAATAGTGATATTAATAGCACTGCTTAATTTTTTTTCTCAGGGGAGGTTGCGGAGAAACTGTTCCCATTGGCGGAAGGGTCGAGAACCAGAGGACACAGATTTAAGGTGATTGGCAAAAGAACCAAAGGCGACGTAAGAAAATACTTTTTTACGCAGTGAGTGGTTAAGATCTGGAATGCACTGCCTGAAAGGGTGGTGGAGGCAGACTCAATCTTATCTTTCAAAAAGGAGTTGGATAAGTATCTGAAAGTAAAAAATTTGCAGGGCTACGGGGAAAGGGCAGGGGAGTGGGACTAGCTGAGAGTCGGCATGAGCTCGATGGGCCAAATGGCCTTCTTCCGTGCTGTAACCATTCTATGATTTCTATGATTTCTAATCCCATGATAAAGATGGACTTTGCGTGGAGTGGGTTGGATGGTCTGAATTGCCTTCTGTCTCTGCATTTCCTTATGTTCTTATAATCTGTGGTCTAAATGTTCACATTTAATTCCGGAATAGGGCAAGAGTTTTGTTTTCTACTCAGATACTTTACAAAATTGGAGTAGTCAGGCAATAATCTGGTAAGTGCAGAAGTTTGCAGGGCTTGTTGTGGGCTGTTTACAGGCGCCCTGTTCATTTGTCCCAGTGAATCGTGGTCCCTAAGTTACTGGTGACACTTGGTCTCATCAGCTGGTCCTGAGCTGATTTCAATCACCTGAAGAGGTCGGAGAGGAATTTTCAGAGTACTGTTTCCCTTAATGGCCCTGGGTTTTTTTTCTCTGGTCTTCTCCTCGGAGATTACAGGGCTACTGGGTTGGATGGGAGGTGTGGGGTGGGGTGGGAAGGCAAGAAGTGTTTAGTCATAATGGTCCGGCCATCATGATGTGGGGAGGGCTTGCTGGACCAGTTCGTCTTTTCCTGCCCTACAGTTTCATAAGAAATAGGAGCAGGAGTCGGCCATTTGGCCCCTCGAGCCTGCCCCGCCATTCAATAAGATCATGGCTGATCTTCTACCTCATCTCCACTTTCCTGCACTATCCCCATATCCATTGATTCCCTTAATATTCAAAAATCTATCGATCTCTGTCGTGAATATACTCAACGACTGAGCCTCCACAACCCTCTGGGGTAGAGAATTCCAAAGATTCACCACCCTCTGGGTGAAGAAATTTCTCCCCAGCTCAGTCCTAAATGGCCGACCCCTTATTCTGAGACTGTGACCCCTGGTTCTAGACTCCCCCAGCCAGGGGGAAACATCCTCCCTTCATCTACCCTGTCAAGCCCTGTAAAGAATTTCGTATATTCCTTATGTCCTATTCCTTGTTGAAGCATGGAATCTTTGCTTCAAACCGCCGGTGGCCGTTATCAAACACTGCCCTTTGTTTTTGTAACCCCGGTTTTACTGCTTTTCCCACTCCTTTGAAGGTGTGATACCAGATCCCAACCCAATCCCACAGGGGGTCTCCTGCTCTCTCCAGAGCGTAATGTGACTCACTCAGCAAGAGTTGTTTTTCAGCCTTTCTCTGGAAAAGCCCCTACCATTACCTCGCGTGTGTTTGTAAGTGGTCCTGTAACATAAATCAGAGTTATAACGTGCCTGAAGGAAATTCATTCAGTGGCTTTCCATTGCACCGCCCCTATTGATCCAGCTCGGTTTCCTGACCGAGGAAGACCGTTGGGTGTCTGAACTCGACTCGTTGTATGTTTTCTCTGCATAAAATTAAACATTTGTGCAACAGAGGCAATAAATTTCTAACAGATGACAAATCCTGAGAGCACAGAGCCGTCAGTGTTTATAGAAAAAGGGGGAAAGGTTTTAGGATTTAAGTTGGAAAGGCATTAGCCACAGGATCTCGAATGAGAAACATGAGTGAGTGGCGATTTGGAAGAGAAGTGTTATTTGGGATTAAGAACGCATTATGTAGGCAATCTCGTATATGGAGCATCATTGATTTTTTTTTTCCGCTGCTAGTACTGAATGCTGCTGAGATTTGATGTTAAATCACAGCAGCAATATCTTACAGCAGCCTCTTCGGAATGTCATGAATATTGTGCGGTTAGTATTGTATGGAACGGACTATAGAGCTTTATGCAGGCATAATTGTTACTTTGTCAATGAATTGGCAGAATAATCAACTTCTTGTTCTCCTTGAGAAATGTCTGACTGCGCGAGATTACATAAAGGAATTTCAAACTGCACCAAAGCTTTAAGACTGTTCTTTCATTAGCGATTTCTGAAGGGTTTTTTTTCCCCTAGGTTAAAGAATTCCTCCATTACCCGATGCGATACTATCTATCATTTTGCTGAAGCTTTGCAATTATTGTGACAATGGTTACATTATGTTTCAGACGGGTCTAATATTCTGGTTTCCGAACAGACGGTCCCTGACTGCACTATCCCTTTCCATATCTCTATCCCCTTTATGTATCACTCCATTCTCACTCGCTGACAATCCAAGAGCAAATTCCTTGAGGACTGACTTGTCACTCCCCTTACCCGAGTGATCCTCTCCAGCCCCGTAGCCTCTACTCCTCTGAATCCAAGGGAAGAGGGGCTGCTGACAATACCTTGGTGGTGAGCCACCTTCTCAAACCACTGCAGTCCATGTGGTGAAGGTACACACAGTGCTGTTAGGGAGGGAGTTCCAGGACTTTGACCCAGTGACGATGAAGGATCGGCGATATATTTCTAAGTCAGGATGGTGTGTGACTTGGAGGGGAACTTGGAGGTGGTGGTGCTCCCATGCGCCTGCTGCCCTTGTCCTTCTAGGTGGAAGAGTTTGTGGGTTTGGGAGGTGCTGCCGAAGAAACCTTGGCAAGTTGCTGCAGTGCATCTTGTAGATGGTACACACTGCAGCCACGGTGCGCCGGTGGTGGAGGGAGTGAATGCTTATGGTGGTGGATGGGGTGCCAATCAAGCGGGCTGCTTTGTCCTGGATGGTGTTGAGCTTCTTGAATGTTGTTGGAGCTGCACTCATCCAGGCAAGTGGAGAGTATTCCATCACACTCCTGACTTGTGCCTTGTAGATGGTGGAAAGGCTTTGGGGAGTCAAGAGGTGAGACACTAGCCGCAGAATACCCAGCCTCTGACCTGCTCTTGTTGCCACAGTATTTATGTGGCTGGTCCAGTTAAGTTTCTGGTCAATGGTGACCCCCCAGGATGTTGATGGTGGGGGATTCAGCAATGGTAATGTTGTTGAATGTCAGGGGGTGGTGGTTAGACTCTTGCTTGTTGGAGATAGTCATTGCCTGGCACTTGTGTGGCGCGAATGTTACCTGCCACTTATCAGCCCAAGCCTGAATGTCGTCCAGGTCTTGCTGCATGCGGGCATGGACTGCTTCATTATCTGAGGAGTTGCGAATGGAACTGAACACTGTGAAGAGGCTTCAGATGCTCTTAGCAAGATGCTGATGATTTTTCTCAATTTTAAAAATGCTGTGGACCCAATGAGAATGGGCCATTTTCTCCTCATTGACCCCGCACTGCCCCCCACCTCCAAGCCCATTCCCGCTAACTTCATGGGATACATTTTCATTCAGTTTAATGACCAGAAAATTGGGAGCGTCGCAAGTGGGACACGATGATGATCGCATGGATGCTCCGATCAATATGTCGAACGAGACACTACAGAGGGAGTAAAGTTTCTCGAATTTATCCAAATCCAACCTCTCGTACAGTTCTGTGTCTTTGAGAATCCCTCAACTAATGACTATCCTTCCAGAGGGAGGGGGTTGTGGGGAGAGCAAGAGACGGAAGCAGGTGATGGAAGCTACATATTTTTCCACTTGTAATTGAGATGTGGTTGACACTGGCTGAGGGGCAAATAGCCTGTGCCTGGTCTCACCTGTGGGCCAGACCAGGAAGGAGTGGCAGGCTCACTTCTGGGAAGGAAGACTGTTCTGGTTCAGTTTCAGAACTTGCCGTGGTAGGATTTGAATGCCTCAATACTAGAACCACAAGGCTGCCATTACCTAATAAATTTTATAGTGACATTCGGTGGCACTAAACTGCATTTTGCGTCACGAAATGGAAAAGAATGTTTCACTCAGAAATGTTGTCAGCGCAAGTCCAGGTGTTCACAGAATGGCATTTTAAACTTCTGTCTGATTGACTTAAGTGTTGATAGACTAGGTCCCTGCTCCGTCTGTTCAAGTAGTCAGAATGGTTATAGCAAATCTACAACACCTTTGAGATTGTGTAAGTTTAATTGCTAGTTTGGTAACCACATAGGTACTCCTCTCCTTTCATACAGAGCTCTGCTTACTAGTTTACAGTTAATCCCCTGTTTGGTAAACCCAGCCTTGTTAACTTAATATAGTCTGACCCTTGGTGATAGCTGTGCTGTCCCAGAGCAAAGATAGTCCTAAATCAACTCTCTCTGTGTGGCATCTTCATAGAAGCCTTCAGTCAGGTCAAGTTCCTTCCTCAACTGGCTCTGTGCTATTTTAGTGCAACATCCCTAGGGATGCTTTGGAGGGTAGGATTAAGAATAATGATGTTAGCTAGGAAAAAAGTGAATAAGTATAATTGTCAGATAAGGAGAAGCATATGTTAAACTTAAATTCATATTGGTAAAAGATCTGCTTTCATATGCACTCTCTCTCTCACCCGCCTACATGTGCAACCTTTATAAAGGTTTCTGTGTTAGTGTCAGCTGTGGCTCAGTTGGTAGCACCCTTTGTCTCTGAGTCATGAAGGTTGCGTAGTTCAAGTCTCCAACCCAGAGACTTGAGCACAAAAATCTAGGCTGACACTCCAGTGCAGTACTGACGGAGCGCTGCACTGTCGGAGGGGCAGTACTGAGGGAGTGCTGCACTGTCGGAGGGGCAGTACTGAGGGAGCGCTGCACTGTCGGAGGGGCAGTACTGAGGGAGTGCTGCATTGTCGGAGGGGCAGTACTGAGGGAGTGCTGCACTGTCGGAGGGACAGTACTGAGGGAGTGCTGCACTGTCGGAGGGGCAGTACTGAGGGAGCGCTACTGTCGGAGGGGCAGTACTGAGGGAGTGCTGCACTGTCGGAGGGACAGTACTGAGGGAGTGCTGCACTGTCGGAGGGGCAGTACTGAGGGAGCGCTACTGTCGGAGGGGCAGTACTGAGGGAGTGCTGCACTGTCGGAGGGGCAGTACTGAGGGAGTGCTGCACTGTCGGAGGTGCTGTCTCTCGGCTGAGACGTTAAACCGAGGCCCCGTCTGCCCTCTCAGGTGGACGTAAAAGGTCCTATGGCACTATTTTGAAGAAGAGCAGGGGGAGTTATCCCCGGTGTCCTGGGCCAATATTTATCCCTCAATCAACATCATTAAAAAAGATTATCTGGTCATTATCACATTGCTGTTTGTGGGAGCTTGCTGTGCACAAATTGGCTACCGCATCTCCTACATTGCAACAGTGACTACACTTCAGAAAGTACTCCATTGGCTGTAAAGCACTTTGGGATGTCTGGTAGTTGTGAACGGCGCTATACAAATGCAAGTCTTTCGTTCTTTCTATTTCAAGGTTATTCATAAATTTATAGCCCTGAAATTATACAATGGGATACTAGTGCATGAGGACTTAACACATTTATCTGAAACTCTTTTCCTTGCTATTTTAGCAGAGTAATTGATTTTAAACAGGTTAACACCTGTGCTAAAACAGCAGGGACACTCAATATGATCAGCCTTTCCTATTTCCTCTGACTTTTCAGCCTTGGCTCAGTGGTAGCCAAGTCTGCCCTCTCGAGTAGCTGTAAAAGATCCCGTGGCGCTATTTCGCAAAAGAGCAGGGTAGTTTGGGTGTATTTATCCCTCAACCAAGATCACTAAAACAGATGATCTGGTCATTTATCTCATTGCTGTTTGTGGGAGCTTGCTGTGCACAATTTGGCTGCCGCGTTTCCTACAGTGCAGCAGTGACTACACTTCAAAAAAAAGCTGTTCATTGGCTGCAAAGCACTTTGGGATGTCCTGGGGGTGTGAAAGGCGCTATATAAATGCAATTCCTTTCATTTCCTTAAACAGTAGGGAAGATATTTCAGACGAGCACTTTAAGCGTACAACAACAACAACAACAACGTGCATTTGTATACACCAGTCTCCCACAGCGTCATTTCAGCGTGTATATTTTACACTTTTCCATTTCCCCCAAAAAATAAAGACACCAACAAATAAACATTCAGGTCCATATCAGAAAAATTCCACACTCTCTAACATAACCCCTTTTTGCTGTGCTTATACATCTAAAAATTATGACTTTAGCTTGCGAATGCTTAATGCGTTTATATGAGGTCCCCCTCATCGGCTTCCTTTAGCAGTGGTATTAATCCATTTCAAACAAACGGGATGGCTGCTCCATTCAGATATGGAGCTTGTTAATACACTAATATCACAAACAATCATATCTAGGCGAGAGATGCTCTCACTGGTCTATTGGGTCGGCTTTGGCCCAACATCATGCTATTCATGAGGCCAACGTAGGTTGATTTTCCTTCCCTTTAGCTACCACAGCTGAGACCATGCATGCCAGAAGAGCGCAGGAACCTCTGTGCATCTCTTAATCTGTGCGTCTGCATTCCCCACCACTGGTATCACGCTGGGTTGCCTTTGAAGGATGACTTTCTGGTATTTTAGAGCAAGCTTTGAGATTAACATTTTATGAAGAGATGAATCTCCAGTTGCTGTCCATCCTTCTTTAAATTGCTGCTGCCGAGTTAGCCTCAGTGTTTCCAGGAGCATTTTCTGCCCTCCTGCATAATAAAATAAGATAAAGGCCATGTGGGAGAGAACAGGCCTAAAAAATTCAGAAGTTGCCCAACCACACCAGGAAGACATTGTTGGGAAGCCAATTAATTGATTCCTCTGCTTCCTTAAGTGGTAATGGCCGGCCTGAACCATTCTATTTATTTTTCTATATTAGGATTTTGTATGTTTGGAGAAAGGTTGGGAAAAGAATGATTCGATAATTAATTAAAAGATTGATGTATGAAAACATCCCAGAATACTCCGTTAAAGTGGCTTTGCTGTGATGGGATGAAAGCCTTCTCACTGTCCACTGTATCGGCTTGTATCCACTGGGGTTTAGAAGAGTAAGAGGTGACTTGATTGAAACATATAAGATCCTGAGGGGTCTGGACAGGGTGGATGTGGAGAGGATGTTTCCTCTTGTGGGAGAATCTAGAACTAGGGGTCACTGTTTAAAAATAAGGGGCCGCCCATTTAAGACAGTAATGAGGAGAAATGTTTTCTCAGAGGGTCGTGAGTCTTTGGAATTCTCTTCCTCAGAGGGCGGTGGAAGCAGAGTCTTTGAATATTTTTAAGGCAGAGGTAGATAGATTCTTGATAAGCAAGGGGGTGAAAGGTTATCGGGGGTAGGCGGGAATGTGGAGTAATCAGATCAGCCATGCTCTTATTGAATGGCGGAGCAGGCTCGAGGGGCCGAGTGACCTACTCCTGCTCCTAATTCATATGTTCGTATGTTCATATGTTTCTCCCTCATGTGTTTATCCAGCATCCTCTTTAAATGCATCGGTGCTAGCCGCCTCAACCACTCCATGCGGTAGCGAGTGCCACATTCTCACCACTCTCTGGGCAAAGATGTATTGCATTGATGTAGCACCTGGTCATGTCACTGAAATGTCTCAAGGTGATTCGCACAGTGAATTGGGCGTGATTGGATTATTTTGTAGCAAACACGGCAGTCATTCTGCACAAGCTGACACACCATAAAGAGAAATGACATGAATCTGAGTTCTCCTGATCTTTTTGGGAGATTGCAGACTGAGGGGAGGAGCATTGGTCAGTGGGTTGCAAGCCCTCCAGGATTGTCCTGGAGTCTCCAGGAATTAAAGTCCCTGACTAAATCTCCTGGACACTGCTGCGAGCAACTCTGGGAGAAAAATCTTTAGAGAGGCATTAAAAAAGATGGCGTTTTTTTTTTCTATTTTCTTTGAACACTTTCACTTATTAATCAGAAAAAATATTAGAGCTGGAGGGGGAGAAAAGCTATTTGACTGGGCGGGGGCCGGTTGGAGGGAGGCCGGTCATGTGATGAAACCTCCAGGAGTATGTCCAACTTGAATTGGCAACCCTGAATGGCCAGGACACCAGGAGAACTCCCTCATCTTTTTTTCCGAGCCCTTCCTTGGGATTATTAACATTCACCAGAATAAATGGACGAGACCTACAAACGCCCAAAAGATGACAATGTGCCTTTAATAGCTCACTTTTCTGTTTATATTTTTCATAAACTCCTCCAGATTGTGCGGCTCATGGCCAGGGGAATGTGTTTTCCCTTCAGTTATATTTGCGAACAGTCTTTTTTTTTTCTGATTAATATACTGCAGGTGTTGTTGGGGGTCTGCTATTGGCTTTTTCTCCATTTTTGGTTTCAGTCACGTTCTATATCTTGTTTCCCTTCATTTTCATAAAATAACTTGCCCTCTATGAAAGACTTTCACATTATCCCCACAGAACTAAAATAGAAATGTCTCCAACTTTTTAAAAAAATCATTGATTCTCTTATTTCATGCATAGGTTTTGAATTTCAGGTCATCCGTGAGTGACTTACTTGATTTTCTTTTTTTTTAATGGCCTCCTTGAAGAGATTAATAGCGAAGGGGCCGATTCCTGATCTGCAGTGAGCATGTGTTCAGTCCTTTAACTACCTGAAGTGGGGAGGGTTCATTTATCAATGCACTGCGCTGTGGAATGACCTGTCTGAAACAGCCAGCTACAACATCGCGAACCAAAAATAAACCTCCCAAAGTAAGCATGCATTTACACTACGACCGTAGCGGCAGTGCTAAGTGGATTGGCTTTGCACAATGCTGCAGGCTGTGACTCAGTGGGCAGCAATCTCTCACCTCTGAGTCAGAAGGTCGTGGGTTCAAGTCTCGCTCCAGAGGCTTGAGCACAAACTCGGAGGTGGCGGTTTTTCGATGAGGCATTAAATCGAGGCCCCGTCTGCTCTCTCAGGTGGACGTAAAAGATCCCATGGCACTATTTCGAAGAAGAGCAGGGGAGTTATCCCCGGTGTCCTGGCCAATATTTATTACTCAACCAACATCACTAAAAAAAACAGATTATCTGGTCATTATCACATTGCTGTTTGTGGGAGCTTGCTGTGCGCAAATTGGCTGCCGCGATTCCTACATATCAACACTGACTGTACTTCATTGGCTGTAAAGCACTTTTGGATGTTGTGAAAGGCGCTATATAAATGCAAGTTCTATCTAATTGAAGTCTGAAGCAAGTGGAGGAGCGAGTCTCTTTTCCTGTTTGTTTCGGAGTCGCCTCAGGTCTTGACACCTGATTTACATCACACGTGTTCAACAGTGGTGCGAGACCCGAATCCACTGGCAGTGTGAGCGCGCCCAAAAAAACACCTCAGAGGATAGCCTTACAGGGGTTGAATTTGCCCAGTGGCCTCTCTCAACCCTTGGACAATGAGGATCCGGGGAAAACCCAGGAGGAAACGGGACGCGGCTGCAGCACCCGATGATCCAGCTGAGGTCTTAAAGGGGCAGACGCGCCCCGAAGATCGGCGCAAGGCCTCCCGTTGAAGGCCTGGGTTGAGATCCAGGCCGGGGTATGGGAGGCCACCATAAGGCCCTCTCTCTCTCTCTCTCTCCATTTGGGTATTTACCGCCACATCCCAGGGCCTAATGCCACATGCCAGCGGTAAGTGTGGCAGAGACAGGAAAATCCTC
This sequence comes from Squalus acanthias, assembly GCA_030390025.1. Lineage (NCBI taxonomy): Eukaryota > Metazoa > Chordata > Chondrichthyes > Squaliformes > Squalidae > Squalus > Squalus acanthias. The sequence continues at coordinate 5,016,855 of CM059439.1, read as the reverse complement.
TGCCACCATTTGCCTGCAGTGGGCGGTGAACAAGTGGGCAATGATGTTCCTGGTAGGGTCAGGAAGGGCAATGCCTGTCAGGCGCCAAGGTACCAGGTGAGATCCTGCAGCAGAATTCCCCCTATAGAGTCATTGAATATTACAGCACATAAAACAGGGTAGGCCCAGGTTAACCCATGTAAAATAAATGGCTAAACACCTCCTTAAAATAGCAAAAGAGGCGGAACTTCAGGCAAGTGTGTTAAGCATTCACCCACTAGTAGCCCAATGTGTAATATCAGGGTCTTACCAAGGCAGTAACAAGAAGACGGCAATTTAAGATAATGACAAAAGGAATTAAAAGGGAGGTTTGAGCATTCTTTAATAAAGAGAGTGGTTAGAATGCAGAACTGTCTGCCACAAACTGTTGCCGAAGCAGAGGCCATGAATTCTTTTAAAAAGGAATCAGTCGCTTGAAAAAAAGGAATATTAAAGGTTATGGCAAGCTAGCAGGTGAGCGGGATTAGACTAGGAGCTGATGTGGAGGAAAACATTGGGATAGATGGGCCGAACAGCTGCTTCTGTGTTGTGACACACTGTGATTCTGTAATTCTTCCTATATCGGTTTCCCACCAATTGTTTTTCCGCACTTCATAGAATCAGAGAATCTTACAGCCCAGAAGGAGGCCATTCGGCCCATCGTGCCAGTGCCGGCTCTCTGAAAGAGCTCTCCAATTAGTCCCACTCTCCTGCTCTTTCTCCAGAGTCCTGTAAATGTTTCCCTTTCAAATATTTATCCAATTCCCTTTTGAAAGTTATTGTTGAATCTGCTTCCACCGCCCTTTCAGGCAGCGCATTCCAGAGCACAACAGCTCGCTCAGAGTCTCCAGGAATTAAAGACTAACTCCAGGACACCGCTGCGAGCAACTCAGGAGAAAAATCATAGGGGCAAGAAAAAATGGTGTCTTTTTAAAATAAATCTTTGAACACTTTGGCTATGAGTAATAAAAGTATCTGAGAGGGTGTTGGAAGTTTGGAACTCTCTTCCGCAAACGGCAGTTGATTCTCGGTCAATTGTTAATTTTAAATCTGAGATTGATAGCTTTCTGTTAACCAAAGGTATGAAGGGATATGGGCCAAAGGCGGGTATATGGAGTTAGGTCACAGATCAGCCATGATCTTATTGACTGGTGGAACAGGCTCGAGGGGCTCAATGGCCTCCTCCTGCTCCCGTGAAATGAGAAAAAAGATTGTTTGATTGACAGTTGAAAATCAGCCAATAATGGTGGGCTGACAAGACCGCCAGGTATATGTCCAATCAGAGTTGGAAACAACAACAACAACAACTTGTATTTATATAGCGCCTTTAACGTAGTAAAACGTCCCAAGGCGCTGCGCAGGAGGATTAAAAGACAAAAAAAATTGGCAGGAGCCACATAAGGAGAAATGAGGACAGGTGATCAAAAGCTTGGTCAAAGAGGTAGGTTTTAAGGAACGTCTTAAAGGAGGAGAGAGTGGTGGAGAGTTTAAGGGAGGGAATTCCAGAGCTTAGGGCCCAGGCAGCTGAAGGCACGGCCAGCGATGGTTGAGCGATTATAACCCTAAATATCGGGTGCACCTTGGGCCTCACCATCCCTGCCGGAAACCCCTCCAATAATGGTATTTCTAGATCAAGGTCTTCAAATGCATTTTGCTTTCTGATCCTGCAGTGCAAATTGCGATCTAATTTTGGCCGTGAAACGTCAAAGCAATCTATTTGTTTCTCTCCTTCTATGAAATGCAGAAGTGGCATTTTAACGTTGGGCTGGATGGGGAATTTCAAAAGGGAAAATGTTGCAATATCATTGGGAAAGTAAATAAAGCGGTGATGAATGAAATGAGCTGCATCGCGGGGAGCTGTCACTGGCAGAGTGGAACTGTCTGTAGGAATGAGCCCTCCCGAAACTGAAGTTGCTGTTGTATTCACAGCAGAACACACTTCCCTCTCTTCATCGAAATTGAGGAGGCTTAAAGTCGATAAAGAATCCCAGGGTAGGAAGAAGGGCATCATCTGAACTATTCACCCTTCCCCACCCACCAGTTCCCTCACCTTTCCTGACCTCGCCCGCAAATGCTTTGCATGTTCCTCTGAGCCATGTATTAATCAGTCGGTTTCACTGCGGCACCGATGCACTCTTACTGGGAATGTAGCTAATTTGAGACGCAGAAACCTTTCACTTGTGTACCAGAGTGTTGAATATATTTCGACATGGATTGTGCCACCGAGGAGCAGCAGAATGGGGAAAAAAAAAGAAAAGTTCTAACACCCGTAGTAATCCCCTGTCTCAGAAATCTCGGCTCATTAAAACTGCAAGTGAGGAATTCAATATGCTCTTTGTTTGATATGTGCATTCATTAAAAAAAAAAGTTTGGTCAGAAAGTTGGACAGACAATAGTAGCCTGGAGAACTGACTTCACTGAAAGCGATTTAACATCAATCTGGAAAACTGATGTAGATATTGTTTTTTGTTCGACGATAGGTTTGAGATTTATTTTGCATAAGGCAGAGGTCACAAAATGAATGATTAATTTGTTGAGTGATCATAAATTGGGCTCCGAGCATATTATGTATTATTCATTGGTAAAATGCCTACCATCTTCGGTCCACGTGTTATTTTTTTTTGTAAGGCTGTATCTGTCATGTCAATCAGCAGCTTCCACTGAGAATAAATTAGTAGATGCTTCTCCGAGAACGCCAATAGCACTTTCTGTGCTAAAGTGGAACCGGGCGAAGTTTCAGACTGAAGCTTCGGTCTGGAGGGAGGGAGCAGCAGCACAGCGTTATTCCAGGGGAGCAGGCAGCCTCCTGAGGCAGGGTTTATGAATTTACCATGGAAGGCTGTTCCTTTTATTGACTTACTTCTATTTATACCATTTGTTTTAATTCGTTGCTCTTATCCTTCATAACTTCCCTCTGCTCTCGAGCCCTTTTCCCATCTCATTCTTAGTCGAATAATTATTTGAGGAGAAGGATGATATCCTCTGGACTTTTATATAAGCTTCCCTGTGGCAACTAGGCTTACCGGAGCTAAAGATGAGTGAATAGTTTGATCCGCTTTGCTCCTTGAAGGGTCAAACGCCTTTAATGAAGTTGTTTTCACAGCTTTTTCCCAATTGTTTCCTGTCGTATGAGATTAAGAGCATAATAAGAACATAAGAAATAGGAGCAGGAGTAGGCCAATCGGCCCCTCGAGCCTGCTCCGCCATTCAATAAGATCATGGCTGATCTTCTACCTCATCTCCACTTTCCTGCACTATCCCCATATCCCTTGATTCCCTTAATATCCAAAAATCTATCGATCTCTGTCTTGAATATATTCAATGACTGAGCCTCCACAGCCCTCTGGGGTAGAGAATTCCAAAGACTCCCCACCCTCTGAGTAAAGAAATTTCTCCTCATCTCAGTCCTAAATGGCCGACCCCTTATTCTGAGACTGTGACCCCTGGCTCTCGACTCCCCAGCCAGGGGAAACATCCTCCCTGCATCTACCCTGTCAAGCCCTGTAAGAATTTTGTATGTTTCAATGAGATCACCTCTCATCTTCTAAATACAAAAGTAGAGGAGTTATGCTGAACCTTTATAAAGCGCTGGTTAGGCAACAACTGGAGTATTGCATCCAGTTCTGGTCACCACACTTTAGGAAGGATGTGAAGGCACTTGAGAGGGTGCAGAGGAGATTTACCAGAATGGTTCCAGGGATGGGGGATCTTAGCTACAAGGACAGGTTGGAGAAGCTGGATTTGTTATCATTAGAGCAAAGGAGGTTGAGGGATGATTTGATAGAAGTGTACAAGATGATGATGGGTTTGGATAGGCTAGACGGGGAAAGGCTGTTCCCACTAGTTGATGGTACAAGGACTAGGGGACACAGATTTAAGGTTTTGGGCAAGAGATACAGGGGGGATGTGAGGAAAAGCTTTTTCACGCAGCAAGTGGTGAGGACCTGGAATTCGTTGCCGATGGAAGTGGTGGAAGCGGAGACCCTCAATGTTTTCAAGGGAAGACTGGATAGGCACTTGAGGGAAATAAACTTGCAGGGCCAGGATAGAGCGGGGGAATGGGACTGACTGGATTGCTCTGCAGAGAGCCCGCATGGACTCGATGGGCTGAATGGCCTCCTCTGTGCCGTTATGACTCTATGACTCTATGACTATGACTCTAGAGAATATGGCCTAGTCTACTCAATCTCTCCTCATAGGACAATCCCCCCATCCCAGGAATCAGTCTGGTGAACCTTCGTTGCACTCTCTCTATGGCAAGTATATCCTTCCTTAGGTAAGGAGACCAAAACTGTACACAATACTCCAGGTGTGGTCTCACCAGGTTCCTATATAATTGCAGCAAGATGTCTTTACTCTTATACTCAAATCCTCTTGTAATAAAGGCCAACTTACCATTTGCTTTCCTAATTGTTTGCTGATTAGATCAATGGATCCAGTTTCCTCCCCACACACCTAGGCACCATTTAGGTGAGGCACAAGTGAAGTGTACGCCACCTGACCTAGCCCGAGCATCGAGGTTTGAGCCATTAGCTCAGGCCCAACACACACCAGGTGCAGGATCATCCCTTGGCTGGGCCTTGTGCCTGGAACTGGAGGCAGAAATCTAAACGCTAGTGCAGGCCTTCTACAGCAGTAATCATTACTGTCTTCTGGGCCTTCTCCCAGCTGTCCACAAACAACGTGCATTTCTATAGCGCCTTTCGCATCCTCAGGACACCCCAAAGCGCTTTCCAGCCAGTTAAGTACTTCTTTGAAGTGTAGTCACTGTTATAATGTAGGAAACGTAGCAGCCTATTTGCACACAGCAAGGTCCCACAAACAGCAATGTGATAATGGCCAGATAATCTGTTTTTTTAGTGATGTTGGCCAAAACACCAGGGAGAACTCACCTGCTCTTCTTCAAAATGGTGCCATACGAATCTTTTAGGTCACCTGAGAGAGCAGACAGAGCCTCGGTTTAACATCTCATCTGAAAAACGGCACCTCCGACAGTGCAGCACTCCCTCAGTGCTGCACTGGAGTGTCAGCCTGGATTACTTGCTCAAATTGCTGGAGTGGGCCTTGAACCCACAACTTTCTAACCTCAGAGGCAAGAGTGCTACCAACTGAGCCATGGCTGACACCTAACAGCCAGTAGGTCCCCAGCCCTAGAGGACCTGCTGGCCTTGTGAAAAAGGCCCCACTCACCTCTCTCAGATTCCTTGGCCTTGCTGCCTGTCCCTCTCAGATTCTGAGCAGGGATGGGTGCAGGCCCTGTAAACTGAATCTCCTGGATGCCCCTCCAAATGGGAGCCCACCAGCAATCCAACTGGAAAATTGACATGGTTGCGTCCACTTGAAATGTAACCGCTCTGCCCTCCACCCCTTCCTCCAAGAAATACCTGAGCTACACAAAGAGGGGTAAAGGCTTGGCATGATGCTTTGTGTCAAAAAACCCCTGGGAGCAAAATTGGACCTAACAAATTCAGTTGCAATACAACTACTTTTTCAAAAATTCCTATTCTATCTTCTAAGCGCCCTCTTGAGCCTCCCTGATTATAATCGCTCAACCATTGGTGGCCGTGCCTTCTGTTGCCTAGGCCCTAAGCTCTGGAATTCCCTGCCTAAACCTCTCCGCCTCGCGACCTCTCATTCCTCCTTTAAGATGCTCCTTAAAACCCACCTCTTTGACCAAGCTTGCCCTAATTCCCCTTATGTGGCTCGGTGTCAATTTTTTTGTCTTATAATACTCCTGTGAAGCGCCTTGGGACGTTTTGCTACATTAAAGGCGCTATATAAATACAAGTTGTTGCTGTTGTTGTTAACTCATCGTGACACAAACGCCTTCAGCTGAGAAGACAGGAAGCGGTCTAGGGTACCAATGCTGTTTGAGTGTCATCAATGCCATGCTGTTTCCCACATTACAACAGTGACTACACTTCCAAAGTACTTCATTGGCTGTAAAGCAGTTTGGGACGACCTGAGGCCGTGAAAGGCGCTATAGAAATGCAAGTCTTTCGTCCATTTTACTGGCAACACTGGTGAGAGCCCTTTGACATGGCCCGGCAACCGCTCAATAGAATTGGAGAAGGAGTCACCACCAGCTCCTCAGGACAACTGTGGATGGGCACTACATGTGGCCTTGCCAGTGTTGCCCACACCCAGGCAACAGTTTTTATTTAAAGCTGGCACTGCCAGCTCTTGAGGTGCCAGTCTTGTGCTGCTGGTGGCAGCGTTAAAGGTAAAGTCACCAGGGCCAACGGCCATGGAGATCCGGTTAGAAAAAAAAACAAGACTTCCCGATCGTGAATCGAGCAAATGCATTTTGCCGCTAGGCTTGCCAACCCTCCAGGATTGCCCTGGAGCCTCCAGGAATTGAAGATTCATCTCCTGGAAATGAGCATCTCGTTAATCATCGGGGATTTTTTTTTAAAATGATGTGCATTTTATTTCATTTTCTCTTGGAACGATTTTATTGATTATAACATTATTGGGGATGGGGGCTGGCAGTAACGGCTGCTTGACCAGATGGGGTTGTTGGAGGCGGGAGGTCATGTGATGGAACCTCCAGGAATACGCCCAACCAGAGTTGGCAACAATGGAAGACCCATGTGTCAGGAGCACTCGACACAATAGAGCAGCAGCTCGTATTCTCCCAAATGGGACCGATGAAAGTGTTAAAAACAAGAAGGAACCTTGTATCTCTGCCTTTGAAATGTCATTGGAAAAGGTGTCATTCAGAAGCCTGGAAGGGATTAGTATGTAAAATTGCAGTAAATACCTTTCTAATTAGTTATTGTTTCTGTAAATCTGCTTTGAGTTTGAAATGAGAGATTAGCTCGAGAAATGTCATGCGATATCCAGTCATTTAATATTATTTTGCATACGACACGCAATTGCTTAACCAAGCACCTGGGTTTTAGGTCTATTTTTCAATGTAAAATTATGCACATTACACCCTAAAATTGATCTTATTGTATAATTGTATAATTATTTACATCAGATATTAAAATTGATACTGAGTTTGTCCCTTAATTACAACTTTTACTGATGTTCGCATCTAATTAATGAAACAATTTTTTAGCAAGCTTAAATAATCCATAATGATTGCTCACTGCTAGGAATTGGAAATCAAGGGGACTGGAACAGACCTTTCATGGAACAATCGTGGCTCATTTTTAAACACATTTTCAAATTAAGAAAAGTGAAGCATCAGCATGTAATCTTGAGCTCATCCGAAACTCTGCTGCCCGTTTCCTAACTCGTGCCAAGTCCCGTTCACCCATCACCCCTGCTGACCTACATTGGCTCCCGGTCGGGCAACGTCTCGATTTTAAAATTCTCATCCTTGTTTTCAAACCCCTCCGTGGCCTCGCCCCTCCCTATCTCTGGCACCTCCTCCAGCCCTTCAGCCCTCCGAAATCTCTGCGCTCCTCCAATTCTGGCCTCTTGCGCATCCCCGATTTTAATCGCTTCACCATTGGCGGCTGTGCCTTCAGCTGCCTGGGCCCCAAGCTCTGGAATTCCTTCCCTAAACCTCTCCGCTTCTCGATCTCTCTCTCTCCTCCTTTAAGGCGCTCTTTAAAGCCTACCTCTTTGACCAAGCTTTTGGCCACCTGTCCCAATAGCTCTTTATGTGGCTCGGTCAAATATTGTTTGATAACACTCCTGTGAAACGCCTTGGTACGTTTTACAATGTTAAAAGCACTATATAGATGCAAGTTGTTGTTGTTTTAACTTCCCCATACTGTATTGGATTTCTTTAGTCGAATTCTTGGTGGTGGGAATCCTCTTTCTGATTGTAGCTTCACCAGGATTATGACAGGGATGGGAAACTATAGGTATGTGGGGAAACTTGAGACACTGGGACTATTTTCACTGGAACAAAGAAGGCTAAGAGGAGATTTAGTAGAGGTTTTTTAAAGTATGAAAGTTTCTGATAGCGTGAATAGGGAAAGACTATTTTCTCTGGTTGGAAGGGAGTCACTGACGAAGGAGTTATCAATTTCAAATGGTCACTAAGAGAGTGAGGAGCGAGGTTAGGAGAAATTCCTTAGAGATTTTGGAACATGAAATGCTTTGCCAAAGAGAATGGTTGAGGAAAAGTCTATTGTATCCTCTCAGGCAAAATCTGGATAATTAATTAAAGCGGAGGAAGATGCAATGCTATGAGGAGAGAATGGGGCAGTAGGATTCGTTTTGGAATGCTCCAGCAAAGAGCTGACAATGGGCCGAATGGCCTCCTTCTATGCTTAACTCCTTTGGTCCAATGATGTTTTTTGTTCAGCTGGGTGTCTGACATACGTGGAAAGCCATCACTATTCTTAACAGTCTCCAACTCAAACTTTACTGAGGAATTGGCATAAGTAGACCTTCCATTTGCCCGAATACACACACTCTCCCTGTTGGGATTCACCCTACTTGCCTAAGCTTTGAGATCATACGTGTAAGGTTGGCAAGACCTCCGATCTGCCCCACTCCCCAGCCCTGGCTCACCCAATCACTGCCCGCAACCCCCAACAATTCGCAACCCCTCCCATCCCCAACCACCGATCCACGGACCCGTGATCCTCGTCCCCTCGGGATCCTCACCTCCCGCAATCCCCAGCCACCCCAGCCCCGCTATTAACGGCATCCTGCTCTGATCACTGTGCCAGCTCCATTATAACAAGCCCCGAGGCCCATTATCTGGGTTGCCATGGGCCTCACCATTCAGGCACAGGAAACTCACCCTGCGCCCCCCCCCCCCCCCACCCCACCGCGCGCCCAAAAGAGGGCACGCTTGAATTTCTGGGCCACTTTGTCCAAAGTCACAACACAACATTAGGAAGTGCTGAGAGCCTGGCACTTTCACTGAAGTTGAATGCCAACATTTGCCTCCAGCCTCCAATTTCCTTTTCTCTTTCTTTCTCTCTTTCTCTCTCTCTCTCTTGCAAACCTTTCTTGACTCTCTCTCTATTTATCCACCAGTGCTCCTCGAAACTTTCCTTTCCTTTCTCCCGAGTTGCACATGCCACCATCCAATATACTCTTCCTGCTTCCTTCATCTCAACACATTGAAATCAAGACACATTCCACATATTTAGTGGGGCAGGAGCACTGAAAGGGAGTTTGGGTCAGCGATAGGACTACAGAACTGAGGCACGGATTCTCTGACCCTCACTCCCTTCTGGTGCATATCTCTGTTAGGAGCAGGACAGCACTGAATTTACCCCATTGTGTCGTCTTCCAAAACTTTCTTCCTAGAAAGTTCTTTCAAATCTGTGGTACTCCTTCACTCACTCAATCCTTTCCTCCACCTGCAATCCTTGATTTTTTTTCTTTTTAAAGCCAAGCTTGGTGTTAACTTAATACTTCTTCAACTTTTCTTGAACCCAGAGGCTTCAGCACGTGGTCCAGGCTGACCCTCCAGTGCAGTACTGAGGGAGTGCTGCACCATCGGAGGTGCCGCCTTTGGGATGAGACGTTAAGCCGAGGCCCTGTCTGCCCTCTCAGCTGGACGTAAAAGATCCCACGGCACTATTCGAAGAAGAGCAGGGGAGTTGTCCCCGGTGTCCAGACCAACATTTATCCTTCAAGCAGCACCTAAAACAGACTATCTGGTCATTGTCACATTGCTGTTTGTGGGAGCTTGCTGTGCTCTATTTGGCTGCCGCGCTTCCTACATTACAACAGTAACTACACTTCAGAAGTACTTCATTGGTTGTAAACAACAGTAACTTGCATTTATACAGCGCTTCACAGGAGCGTTATCAAACAAAATTTGACACCGAGCCACATAAGGAGCACAGATGACCAAAAGCTTGGTCAAAGAGGTAGGTTTCAAGGAGCATCTTAAAGGAGGAGAGAGAGGTGGAGAGATGGAGAGGTTTCGAGAGGCAATTCCAGAGCTTAAGACCTAGGCAGCTGAAAGCACGGCCGCCAATGGTGGAGCAATTAAAATCGGTGATGTGCAAGGGGCCAGAATTGGAGACACGCAGAGATCTCAGATGCTTGTAGGGTTGGAAGAGATTACAGAGATAGGGAGGGGGTGAGGCCATGTAGAGATTTGAAAACAAGGATACGAACTTTAGAATTGAGGCGTTGCCGGACCGGGAGCCAATGTAGGTCAGCGAGCACAGGGGTGATGTATGAATGGGACATGGTGTGAGTTAGGACACGGGCAGCAGAGTTTTGGATGAGCACAAGTTTATGGAGGGTGGAAGATGGGAGGTCAGTCAGGAGTCCGTTGGAATAGTCAAGTCTAGGGTAACAAAGGCATGGATGAGGGTTTCAGCAGCGGAGGATTAAAGCGCTTTGGAATGTCCTGAGGCTGTGAAAGGTGCTATATAAATTCAGATTCTTTCTCTTCTACGTTGTTGAAAATTGACGGAATCCTGCACTGTGGCTTAAGCTTCTCAATAAATAAAAAAACTAACAATCAGACTTTGAAATGGAACATTGTGTGGTAGCAGAGTGTTGCACCTCGAGGAGGGAAGACAGAAGAGTTGACAGGGTCAGCCCCGTCCTCTAGATACGCGCCGCCTAAAGTGGATCACGACATGAATTTGACAACAGGCATGGATAATTCGGCAGCCCAGATCTTGCCCGGCCTCCCGGCTGAAGAAGTAACATGAGGGACCTGAATGTGAGGGGGAAAATTCTAGCCAGTTTTTGCTTTCAAACTCTTAAGCATTGTGTATGTGCTAGGCATCTGCCATCCTTCAATGGGTAATTCACTCCTCCTGGACTAAGGAAAATAAACTTTGAGTCAGAAAAACAGATTAATTTGAACCAGTTTCAGTGTTAAAAAAAAATTCCACAGGCATGTTTCATGATTTGCAGCTATACCCTAGCAATGAATGAATTTCACTTTCCAGCGAGTATTTTATCTACACATTATACCATTAGCCTGACGCCCTTAGCAGCACTAAAATATGGATTGATCTAAGTTTATCTCATAAAAAAGTTAATCCCTTTTCATTAATATTCTGCTGTGTGCTGTGCCTGTTAAGGACCCACCTGAATATGGCAGCATGCTACCCCTTATAATGCTTACAAATGATTCATTAAATACTAAAATCTCATGTCTTTATATGTAAAATGTCAGTAATTATCCTGAGGGCCGTACTGTACAAAACATCCCCAGAACTCACGCACAAGGAAGTCATGAATAAGTCATGCAGGTCATTCACAAATGAAATATCTTCTGTACATTGAGAGACTGAGGGGAAGGGCCAATGACCATTATGGAAGACACCAAAAGGTTGAATAGAATTTTGTTAAAAAGAGGACAAGGTGAATTAGGAATTAGTGATTAGGTGGCAGCAAGCTGGGTTTTAAAAGCCTGAAGATTGTTTAAAAAGAAAGAAAGACTTGTATTTATATACTGCCTTTCACGACCTCAGGACATCCCAAAGCGCTATACAGCCAATGAATTATTACATAGGTTTACATAGGAAAATACAGCACAGAAACAGGCCATTTGGCCCAAACAGTCCATGCCTGCGTTTATGCTCCACTCAAGCCTCCTCCCATCCTTCCTCATCTAACTCTATCAGCATTAAATTCTTAAAGGGCTTGACAGGTTAGATGCTGGGAGGATGTTTCCCCCTGGCTGGGGAGTCTAGAACCAGGGGTCACAGTCTCAGAATAAGGGGTCGACCATTTAGGACTGAGACGAGGAGAAATTTATTCACTCAGAGGCTGGTGAATCTTTGGAATTCTCTACCCCAGAGGGCTGTGGATGCTCAGTCGTTGAGCATATTCAAGACAGAGATCGATAGATTTTTGGACACTAAGGGAATCAAGGGATACAGGGATAGTGCGGGAAAGTGGAGTTGAGGTGGAAGATCAGCCATGATCTTATTGAATGGCGGAGCAGGCTCGAATGGCCGAAGGGCCTACTCCTGCTCCTATTTTTTTTAAATGAAGAAAGAACCCTCTATTCCCTTCTCCCTCATATGATAATCTAGCTTCCCCTTCAATGCGTCTATACTGTTCGGCTCAACTACTCCCCGTGGTAGTGAGTTCCACATTCTCACCACTCTCTGGGTAAAGGAGTTTCTTCTGAATTCCCTATTGGAAGTACTTTTTGAAGTGTAGTCACTGTTCTAATGTAGGAAACACAGCAGCCAATTTGCACATAGCAAGCTCCCACAAACAGCAATGTGATAATGACCAGATAATCTGTTTTAGTAATGTTGGTTGAAGGATCAATATTGGCCAGGACACTGGGAAGATCTCCCCCGCTCTTCTTTGAATTGTGCCGTGGGATCTTTTACATCCACCCGAGAGAGCAGACAGGGCCTCATTTAACGTCTCATCTGAAAAACAGCACATCCCACAGTGCAGCACTCCCTCAGTACTGCACTGGGAGTGTCCGTCTAGATTTTGTGCTCAAGTCTCTGGAGTGGGACTTGAACCCACAACCTTCTTGACTCAGAGGCGAGAGTGCTGCCCACTGAGGCACAGCTAAACTCATTTAAAGGAAGGAAGGGCTGAGGGAGACAAGGAGTGTGATGACTCAGGAGAATCTCTAACTTGTGTATATATATTTTTAATTAGGATTTTCAGCTTGCCGGTATTGTAACAACTGTAAAATACTCTTCTGTGGTGGTTGCAAACCTGTGCTTGTTTGTTTGGGAGAAGGTGTGAAATAAAGGAAGAAAGCACCTTAAAGTAGAAGAATAACTGAAGAGAGGGGAGAACTGCACCGGGATGAAGGTGAGGAAACTAGCTGTAGAGGATGAGGGTATGGCAGAGAGGTCAAATAAATACATTTTTAAAAACCAGCTTTGGAAGGATATATTAGCCTTGGAGGGAGTGCAGCGTAGGTTTACCAGAATGATACCTGGAATCCATTGCTTAAATTATGAGGAGAGATTACACAAACTAGGGGTGAAATTAGGAAACACTTCTACACGCAAAGGATGGTAGAAGTTTGGAACTCTCTTCCGCAAATGAAAGGTGATGCTAGGTCAATTGTTAATTTTTAATCTGAGATTGATAGATTTTAGTTAACCAAAGGTATTAAGGGATATGGGCCAAAGGCGGGTATATGGAGTTAGGTCGCAGATCAGCCATGGTCTCACTGAAGGGCAAAACAGGCTCGTGGCCCTACTTCCTACGTTTGGCATCAGTTTTTACAAATGATGGTGGAATTGAGAATGTAGGTGTACAAGAGGAGGATATGGAACAGTTGGCAGAGATAACTATAGGAAAGGAATTGTACTAAAAAAAATTACCAGAAGTCAAAGTGGATAAGTCAACAGGTCCTGATGGCATTCACCTAACCTGTTGAAGGAATAGCCAGGACATAACAGAGTCTCTGATCAAGATTAGATATGCAAATTGTGCCACTTGTAGACAATCTCTTAAAATCCATAATTCAAGATCAAATTAGTAAGCATTAGTAAGCATGGGATAACCAAGGACAGTCAGCTTGATTTATATAGTGATTTTTATGACCTCAGGGCATCCCAAAGTGCTTCACAGCCATTGAAATATTTTGATTTGCTGTCCCTGTCGTAATGTAGGGAAACGTGCAGTCAACTTGCTCACAACAATGTCCCACAAACAACAATGAGATAAATGACCAGGTAATCTGTTTTGCTGATGTGGGTTGAGGGATTAATGTTGACCAGGACACCGGGGAGAACTCCCCTGGCTCTTCTTTGAATAGTATGCTAGGATCTTTTACGTCAACCTGAAAGGGCAGAGGTTTAATGTCTCATCTGAAACATGGCACCTCCGACAGGGCAACACTTCCTGCAGTGCTGCACTGATGTATCAGCCTGGATTATGTGCTGGAGTCTCTGGAGTGGAGATTCAACCACAATCTTTTGACTCGGAGGCAAGTGTTACCACGTTGACACCAAGCTTATTTAGTGTACCGGTATTAATGCATGACAGGGGGAAAGAAATCATAATCCCTCAGGCTGCAATGTTGTACAATATGCTTCTGTGATAATCTTCGTTCATCACCTCAAATTACGTGCGCCATTACCACTACCAATGACAAAAAGGTGACCATCAGCACATTACCCCTGGTGTTATCCGGCTCTGAAAGCTTTCTCCAGACACAGCCTGAGTTTGGAAGGACTGAATCTATAATTATACAGCTGGGTGGGTTTTTTTCCCACAGTTCATGCAAGATGAGCTTCTATGGCCTGGGGCCTTTTCTCGTCCCTGAATTTGCTTCTGTTTCTGGGCTACACCCAGTGATTGATTAACAGGTGCGGGAGGTCAGCTCTTAGACACGTTAAGGTTCCAAGCTGTGATGTGAAGGCCACGTTGTAGCTGCACATTTAAGAAACAATCGTCTGTGGCTGCTTACAGCACGATGTGTGCTCGTGCCAAAAATTGCTTCCATGTTTTGAGGGCTTCTGTCCAACTCCATTTGTGCTCTTGCCAAATACAGAGCATCGATCTTTCAGACAACCAAGGCAAGAACCAGGAAAAAAATGGTCCCTGCTTCTAAATTCCACTGGTCGTGACAACCATCTGAAGGAAAGCTGACTTCCAACACCCTTCAGACTGGAAAAGAAACTGAAAAGCCTTGTATCTATACATAGATGACCCAGAAACGTATCAAACACTGGGATCCGCATATAGCCTGCAGTGTTGTATACAGAGTTGTCAAAAGTTGTTTTCAAGTTAAGTATCTGCCGTTTCCTTGTCATGAGCAGATATGTCAATCCCATCCCTCTTATTTTAAGTCATTTATGTCTGATATTCTTTCTTATGAGGTAAAGTCGTGACTCCATCTATACCACTGTCCAACCATTTGTACATATTGTATATTAGCAGTGGATGCTTTTCCTTCTCTGTTGGTATTCCAACTTTATTATTCTTCTACCTCATTATTCTCTCCTGTTTGCTATTGCTTGCCTGGTGATGTATTCCGGATACTCATCCATCCCAGTATTAAGTTGCGCAACTGCTGAGGTTCTTCAATTGAGTCTCTCCTTATGCCTAAAGCTGGTAACTTCTTGTAGTAAATTGAAAGGAATTTAATCGGCGCCCGTCCCTTTTGAAATACTATTTCCATTCTTGGCAGTGCCGTCTCCAGTCGTTTGTTTCCTTCTCCTTCCTCATTCGTTGCAGGAGCAGTTGCTGCTGTGAATTTGGCTGCCATTTGTAGTCGGTTTGAGCGGCTTGTTGCCTTTGAATGGGCGTCTGTCTGTGCTTTGAAATGTAGATTGCGAGACCGGTGGGTCAAGCTTTGCCCGATATTTCTTTTACATTTTTGAGAAACAAAAGCCTGGTTTAGTTCTGTCGCTGGCACCGAGCGTGTTTATCAAATAAACGTTGGTGTGAACATCTTATAAAAACTGCGCCTCTTTCACAGCCGCCTCGTTAGTTATTTCTGCCGCGTTTTGATTTCCTGCTTCAACATCGAGATGTGTCAATACCTCTTGAATCACGAAGACTTTGAATTCGCAGCTCCACCGTCTTTTAGGATTCCGCAGGCAGTCCTGGGCGGACTTGCTTTTAGCTGTACATTTGCATTTCCTTGCGGCTGGGCTTCCTGCGTGCATTAAAACCGCAGAACATTGCAATGTGGAAAGAAGGTGTACAAGCCTTTGAAAGGGAGTGGAACGGGTTCCTGAGGGTGGCCAACATAACCCCAGAAGGTAGAAGGTAGGTGTGGTATTGGTGGATTTGTCTCCCAGTCTCCTGAGAGAAAGAACTTGCATTTATGTAGCATCTTTCACAACCTCAGGACGTCCCAAAGCATTTTACAGCCAACGAAGTAGGAAGTGCAGAGGTTTGTGCACAGCAAGATCCCACACACAGCAATGTGACAATGACCAGATAATTGCTCTTTAGTGTTGCTAGTTGAGGGATGAATATTGGCCAGGACACTGGGGTGGACTCACCTGCTCTTCTTTGAAATAGTGCCGTGGGATCTCTTATGTCGACCGGAGGGGGCAGACGGGGCCTCGGTTTAATGTCTCATCCGAAAGACGGCACCTCCGACAGTGCAGCACTCCCTCAGCACTGCACTGGAGTGTCAGCCTAGATTATATGCTCAAGTTTCTGGAGTGGGGCTTGAACCCATAACCTTCTGACTTAGAAGTGAGAGTGCGACCAACTGAGTCCTCCCCGGTGTCCTGGACAATATTTATCACTCAACCAACACGAATATAACAGATTATCTGGTCATTATCACATTGTTGTTTGTGGGGCCTTGCTGTGTGCAAATTGTCTGCCGTGTTTCCCATATTACAACAGTGACTACACTTCAAAAGTACTGCATTGGCTGTAAAGCACCTTAGGACATCCTGAGGGCATGAAAGGTGCCATATAAATGCACGTCTTTCTTTACTGAGCCATACAGACCAAAAAGACCTGTGTTGCAATCCATGGTAACTTATCCCTGAGTTGAAAGAGGCACCACAATTGTCATTGACATCCCAGCTATCATTGTTGCACCAAGTGAGGGCAGCTCTGGATTTGACTGTGAAGACTCCATGGCTGAATAACTGCCATGTTCACTGACCAGCCTCACACATGAAAAAAGGCCACTTGAGTGATGTACAGGGAGGACCACTACCTACTGAACTGTACCACATGAGTCATAGAGTCATAGAGTCATAACGGCACAGAAGGAGGCCATTCAGCCCATTGAGTCCGTGCCAGCTCTCTGTAGAGCAATCCAGTCAGTCCCATTCCCCCGCTCTATCCTCGTAGCCCTGCAAGTTTATTTCCCTCACATTCCCCCCTGTATCTCTTGCCCAAAACCTTAAATCTGTGTCCCCTAGTCCTTGTACCATCAACTAGTGGGAATAGCCTTTCCCCATCTAGCCTATCCAAACCCGTCATAATCTTATACACTTCTATCAAATCACCCCTCAACCTCCTTTGCTCTAATGAAAACAAATCCAGCTTCTCCAACCTGTCCTTGTAGCTAAGATCCCCCATCCCCGGAACCATTCTGGTAAATCTCCTCCGCACCCTCTCAAGGGCCTTCACATCCTTACTATAGTGTGGTGACCAGAACTAGACGCAATACTGGAGGCAGGAGAGACGGGGAGAAAGTTGGAGCAGGAAACAATAATTACATTTTGTTGATTACTTTGCATTGGTGTTTACCGTGGAAGAGGATTTTGCCAAAGCTATGGTAAACGAGAAGGTTGCTGGGACACTGGTTGAGATACTGGAGGTACTGGAAAGGCTGGCGGTAATGAAAGTGGCGAAGTCACTCGATCCGGGTGGGATGCCTCCTAGGTTGCTGAGAGAAGTCAGGGTAGAAATTGCGGAGGCTCTGGCCACAATCTTCCAATCCTCCTTAGATACGGGGGTGGTGCCAAAGGACTGGAGGATTGCAAATGTTACACCCTTGTTCAAAACTGGCAATTACAGGCCAATCAGTTTAACGTCGGTGGCGGGGAAGCTTTTAGAAACAATAATCCAGGAGAAAATTAACAGCCACTTGGACAAACATGGACTAATAAAGGAGAGCCAGCACGGACTTGTTAAGGGCAAATTGTGTTTGACTAACTTGATTGGGGTTTTTGATGAGGTAACAGAGAGGGTGGATTTTTTTTTAAATTCATTCACGGGATGTGGGCGCTGATGGCATTAGTCCAGGCCGCTGGAATACTAGTCCAGTAACTTAACCACTGTACTATCCTGTGGTACAGACGATTGCAGCAGGAATCTTAGATATGTTGAGGGGTGTGATCCCTTGCCAATGCAGCCCTCCCCCTCACTTAGTCTGAAGACATCAATATGAATATTCTATCAGCCCTTGGGTTTTTTTCGATGTCGCTTGTGTTTTTTTAATGCGGTGAGCTGCTGTTTGTCTGATTATTTCTGTTCGGCAGTCGCGCTATTTGTTTTTCTTTTTTATATTAATGAGTTACGTGTCCCTCTGGCTGTTGTCAGGGAAGGCAATGTGACGCTGAGCTTAGTTAACACCAGCTCATTCAGAGTTCATTCCAGGTCGCGTTGTGCGCCCAATTTAAACTCGCGTTATAATCTCCTTTCTCCAGCTGAAGGTAGCTATTGTTTGGAAAATTATTGGAGTCTTTCCATGTTCTATGCGATGTGGAAATTAGAGGCCAGGCACAGGCCGTTCAACCCAACCAGTCCAGGTGGTTTATCCTCCACCTGAGCAGGAGTCCTAAACCCCTGGGCCTGAGGGGTTGCCAACCCTTCAGGAATGGCCTGGAGTCTGCATGAATTAAAGATTAATCTCCAGGACACTGCTGCGCGCAAATCGGGAGAAAAATCATCAGGGCATTAAAAATAATTGTATGTCGTTTTCAGTTTTTTCACACTTTGATTTATTAGCTGTAAAAATATTGGAGATGGGAAAATTGGCTGTGTGACTGACAGTCAAGATTCACCCAATCGACTAACCACATTACACTTGGTACAGGAAGGCGGTGCGTTGCAAGGATGGACGTGTTGGGCGACCAATGATGGGAGTGGGTGGGGGCGGGGCGATTGGAGGCGAGAGGTCATGTGATGAAACCTCCAGGAATACGTCCAATCAGAGTTGGCAACCCAGTGTGCCCACCCTTAGGTGCTTATCCAACTCCCTTTTGAAAGCCACGATTGAATTTGCCTCCACCATCCTTTCAGGCAGCGCATTCCAGATCCTAACCACTCGCTGCGTAAAAAAGTTTTTCTTTATGTCACCTTTGGTTCTTCTGCCAATCACCTTAAATCTGTGTCCTCTGGTTCTCGACCCTTCCGCCAATGGGAACAGTTTCTCTCTATCTACTCTGTCGAGACCCCTCATGATTTTGAACACCTCTATCAAATCTCCTCTCGACCTTCTCTGCTCTAAGGAGAACCCCAGCTTCTCCAGTCTATCCACGTAACTGAAGTCGCTCATCCCTGGAATCATTCTTGTAAATCTTTCCTGCACCCTCTCTAAGGCCTTCACATTCTTCCTAAAGTGTGGTGCTCAGAATTGGACACAATACTCCAGTTGAGGCCGAACCAGTGTTTTATACAGGTTCTGATGCGGAGATGCCAGTGTTGGACTGGGGTGGACAAAAATGAGAAGTCGCACAACACCAGGTTATAGTCAAACAGTTTTATTTAAAATTACGAGCTTTCGGAGCTCTGCTCCTTCGTCAGGTACCTTTACCTGACGAAGGAGCAGCGCTCCGAAAGCTCGTAATTTTAAATAAAACTGTTGGACTATAACCTGGTGTTGTGCGACTTCTCATTTTTATACAGGTTCATCATAACTTCCTTGCTTTTGTTCTCTATGCCTCTGTTTACGAAGCCCAGGATCCCGTATGCTTTTTTAACCGCTTTCTCAACCTGCCCTCCCACCTTCAATGATTTGTGCACATATACCCCCAGGTCTCTCTGTTCAAGCACCCACTTTGGGATTGTACCCTTTTGTTTATATTGCCTCTCCTCGTTCTTCCTACCAAAATGTATCACTTCACACTTTTCTGCGTTAAATTTCATCTGCCACGTGTCCGCCCATTTCACCAGCCTGTCTATATCTTCTTGGAAGTCTATCACTATCCTCCTCGCTGTTCACTATACGTCCAAGTTTTGTGTTAGCTGCAAATTTTGAAATTGTGCCCTGTCCACCCAAGTCCAAGTCATTAATATATATCAAGAAAAGCAGTGATCCGAGAACCGACCCCCGGGGAACACCACTGTATACCTTCCTCCAGTCCGATAAACAACCGTTCACCACTACTCTCTGTTTCCTGTCACTTAACCAATTTTGTATCCACACTGCTGCTGTCCCTTTTATTCCATGGGCTTAAAAACAGATTTTCTGGTGATTATCACGTTGGTGTTTGTGGGATCATGCTGTTCACAAATTGGCTGCCGCCAAACAGTGACTACACTTCAAAAGTAATTGGCTGTAAAGTGCTTTGGAACATCCTGAGGTCGTGAAAGGCACTATATAAATAGAAGATCTTTCTTCCTATAAAGGGACTGTAACCCAGAGCACGCACACTGGCATGCTCCACACACAAGCGCGCAGTAAATAATCAAATGGCCTGCAGAGAACAGAGGGCACGTAGACCCAGGAAAATGGGGATCTGTGAGCTCGCCGTCGGATCAAGTGGGTCTGGTCGCCGAAGCCTAATGGAAGGGGGAGCAGGTTCGGTCCGTCTGCAAGCAATCTCTGGCTTACACAGTGAAGCTCAGCTGGTAAATAATCCTTCTCAAAGAGCAGCTCAGCACATGAAAAGATTGCCACTAAGATAACCGAATAAATGGAGCCGGTTGGGAAGCAGTAATTGATCCTTACTCTTAAAATTTATCGTGAAAATGTAAGTCAGCAGAGCTGTCTCTGCGTGAAATAAACGGGGCCCTTAAGACGCTAAAAATGGCAACTTTGAAATTGACGTCAGTGCAAATGGCTAATGGCTGTCGCATTTTTGGCCGATCTAGGCAACTGCCCCTTCTAAGCGTGGGCGTTTTAAGTGGTGGGGACTGCACTTAAAACAGAGGAGGAGAAAGAAAACTTAAGGCCAGTGGTTCAGTGGTGTCACCAGAATATCTGAAAAGCAAAATGGCGGGTGTGTAACATTGCCACACTTGGTGCTCTTGAATTACATAAAGTGCCCAGCAAGACCAGTTACATATTCAGTCCTTCCAAACTTTAGTTGCATCTTGAGAACATATTTAGAGCTGTATAACATAAGGGCAAAGCTCAGGTGATTACAGGTCTGTCATGGGTGTTAATGGTGGAAGCCACTTAAGATTTACAGGGATGTTACCAGAATTGAGAGAATGCAACTATCTGGAAAAATTGAGCTAATTTCTCCGGAGAAGAGAAGACTGAGAGGAAGCCTGATAAATTATGAAAGGGTTTGATAAGGTGGTTGTGGAGAAAATTGTTTCCACTTGTTGGTGAGTCCAGAACAAGGGAGCATAAACATAAGACAGCCACTAACAGATCAAATAAAGAATTCAGGAGGAATTTCTTCACACAGAGAGTGTAGATCTCGCTGCCACAAGGAGTATTTGAAGCAGACAGATAACATTGACAGATTAAAGGGGAGGCTTGATGCATACACGAGGGAGAAGGGAATAGAGGCATACGGGGCCGGGTGAGAAGCTGTAATTAGAGTGGGAGGAGATTCTCCAGGGTTTCTGCCAAAGTACTGCACACAGTTCTGGAAGAAAGAGAGAGAAAGAAAGAAAGAGAGAGAGAGAAAGAGAGAGAGAAAGAGAAGAGAGAGAGAGAGAAGAGAAAGAGAAAGAGAGAGAGAGAAAGAAAGAAAGACATGCAGTTCTATAGCACCTTTCACGACCACCGGACATCTCAAAGTGCTTTACAGCCAATTCTTGAAGTGGAGTCACTGTTGTAATGTGGGAAACGCGGTAGCCAATTTGCGCACAGCAAGATCCCACACACAGCAATGTGATAATGACCAGATAATCTGTTTCTGTTATGTTGGTTGAGGATAAATATTGGCCAGGACACGGGGGATAACTCCCCTGCATAATAGAAAAAAGATATAGAGGCGCTGGAGAAAGGTGAAAAAAAGATTTACGAAGATGATTATAAAATGTGCGGGTTAGGTTGATTTGGCTATGATAAATTGACCCTTAGTGTTAGGGGGGGGGGATTAAATATGTGGGGTTATGGGGATAGGATGGGATATGTTAGGGGGAATTAAATACGTGGGGTTACGGGGCTAGGGTGGGATATGTGTACTGTGGGGATTAAAGCAGGGACAGGGTACTGGTTTTGAATGATCAGCCATGATCGTATTGAATGGTGGAGCAGGCTCGACGGGCCGAATGGCCTACTCCTGCTCCTAGATTCTATGTTTCTATGTTTCTATGATACCAGAACTGAAGGTTATAACTATCAGGGAAGATTGGCTTTTTTCTCTAGAAAAGAAAAAGCTGAGGGTGACCTGATAGAGGTCTTTAAAATTATGAAGGGGTTCAGTAAGGTAGATGTAGAAACATAGAAGATAGGAGCAGGAGTAGGCCATTCGGCCCCTCGAGCCTGCTCCGCCATTCGATGAGATCATGGCTGATCATCCAAATTCAGTACCCTGTCCCTGCTTTCTCCCCATATCCCTTGATCCCTTTAGCCTTAAGAAATATATCTATCTCCTTCTTGAATATATTTAATGAATTGGCCTCAACTGCCTTCTGTGGTAGAGAATTCCACAGGTTCACCACTCTCTGGGTGAAGAAATTCCTCCTCATCTCAGTCCTAAATGGTTTACCCCTTATCTTTAGACTGTGACCCCTGGTTCTGGACTCACCCGCCATCGGGAACATCCTTCCTGCATTTAGTCTGTCTAGTCCTGTTAGAATTTTATAAGTTTCAATGAGATCCCCTCTCATTCTTCTAAACTCCAGCGAATACGAGCCCAATCGACCCAATCTCTCCTCATACGTCATTCCTGCCATCCCAGGTATCAGCCTTGTGAATCTTCGCTGCACTCCCTCCATGGCAAGAACATCCTTCCTCAGATAAGGCGACCAAAACTGCACACAAAACACAAGGTGTGGTCTCACTAAGGCCCTGTACAACTGCAGCAAGACATCCTTGCTCCTGTACTCGAATCCTCTTGCTATAAAGGCCAACATACCATTTGCCTTCTGAACTGCCTGCTGCACCTGCATGCTTACCTTCAACGACTGATGCACAAGGACTCCTAGGTCTCGTTGCACTTCCCCTTTTCCCAATCTATTGCCATTCAGATAATAATCTGCCTTCCTGTTTTTGCCACCAAAGTGGATAACCTCGCATTTATCCACATTATACTGCATCTGCCATGCATCTGCCCAATCACCCAACCTGTCCAAATCATACTGGAGTTTCTCTGCATCCTCCTCACAACACACACGCCCACCCAGCTTTGTGTTGTCTGCAAACTTGGAGATATTATATCTAGTTCCCTCGTCTAGATCATTAATATATATTGTGAATAACTGGGGTCCTAGCACCGATCCCTGCGGTACCCCACTAGTCACTGCCTGCCACTCGGAAAAAGATCCGTTTATTTCAACTCTTTGCTTCCTGTCTGCCAACCAGTTCTCTATCCAAGTCAGTACCTTACCCCCAATCCCATGTGCTTTAACTTTGCACGCCAATCTCTTATGCGGGACCTTATCGAAAGCCTTCTGAAAGTCCAAATACACCACATCCACTGGTTCTCCCTTATCTATTCTACCAGTTACATCCTCAAAAAATTCCAGTAGATTAGTCAAGTATGATTTACCTTTTGTAAATCCATGTTGACTTTGTCCGATCCTGTCACTGTTTTCCAAGTGCTCTGCTATTACATCTTTTATAATGGACTCTAGCATTTTCCCCACTACCGATGTCAGGCTTACCGGTCTATAATTCCCCGTTTTCTCTCTCCCACCTTTTTTAAATAGTGGGGTTACATTAGCTACCCTCCAATCCATGGGAACTGTTCCAGAGTCTATAGAATTTTGGAAGATGACCAGAAATGCATCTACTATTCCTAGGGCCACTTCCTTAAGTACCCTAGGATGTAGATTATCAGGCCCTGGGGATTTATCGGCCTTCAATCCCATCAATTTCCTGAACACCATTTCCCTACAAATACTGATTTCATTCAGTTCTTCCCTCTCATTAGACCCTATGTTCCCCGACATCTCTGGGAGGTTATTTGTGTCCTTCTTTGTGAAGACAGAACCAAAGTATGTATTTAATTGGTCTGCCATTTCTTTGTTCCCCATTATAAATTCCCCTGATTCTGACTGCAAGGGACCTACGCTTGACTTCACCAATCTTTTTCTCTTCACATATCTATAGAAGCTTTTACAGTCAGTTTTTATGTTCCCTGAAAGCTTACTCTCATACTCTATTTTCCCCCTCTTAATTAATCCCTTTGTCCTCCTTTGCTGAATCCTAAACTGCTCCCAATCCTCAGGTTTGCTGCTTTTTCTGGCCAATGTATATGTCCTCTCCTTGGATCTTATGTTATCCCTAATTTCCCTTGTTAGCCACGGTTGAGTCACCTTTTTTGTTTTATTTTTATGCCAAACAGGGATGAACACATTCTGTAGTTCATCCATGCGATCTTTAAATGTTTGCCATTGCCTATCCACCGTCAACCCTTTAAGTAACGTTCCCCAATCCATCCTAGCCAACTCGCGCCTCATACCATCGTAGTTTCCTTTATTTAAATTCAGGACCCTAGTCTCTGAGTCAACTACTTCACTCTCCATCTTAATGAAGAATTCTATCATATTATGATCGCTCCTCCCCAAGGGGCCTCGCACAACAAGATTGCTAATTATTCCTTTCTCATTACATAATACCCAGTCTAAGATGGCCTGATCTCTAGTTGGTTCCTCGACATATTGGTCCAGGAAACCATCCCGTATACACTCTAGGAATTCCTCCTCCACAGTATTGTTACTAATTTGGTTAGCCCAATCTATATGTAGATTAAAGTCACCCATGATAACTGCTGTGCCCTTATTGCATGCGTAGAGAAGATCTTTCCACTTGTGGGAGAGTCCAAAACTAGGGGCCATAACTATAAGATAGTCACTAATAAGTCCAATAAGCAATTCAGGAGAAACTTCTTTACCCAGAGAGTGGTGAGAATGTGGAACTCGCTACCACAGGGAGTAGTTGAGGCGACTAGCACAGATGCCTTTTGAGGGGAAGCTGGGTAAGTAGACGAGGGAGAAATCAATAGAACAGTGTGCTG
This sequence comes from Squalus acanthias, assembly GCA_030390025.1. NCBI lineage: Eukaryota > Metazoa > Chordata > Chondrichthyes > Squaliformes > Squalidae > Squalus > Squalus acanthias. The sequence continues at coordinate 4,992,214 of CM059439.1, read as the reverse complement.
ATAAGGTGAGATGAAGAGAGGTGGGAAGAGGCTTGTATGGAGCATAAACATCGGCATAGAAATATTGGGCCAAATGGCCTGTTTCTGTGCTGTAAATTCTATGTAAGGCACAGTGGGAGATCAGAAGATCGCCTGCGGAAATGACTGGCCGTGAGATTGGTGGGCTGAAACCGTGTCGTGCGACATTAGTAACAAAACCACTAACATGTCTGGATGAAGCTCCCATGTCTGCTATTTTAACAAAGGTTGCTAATCCGTTAAAAATAGTGGCTTCAGTGAATAACAAAGGGAGGAATGTCACCTGACTGTGTGAATGCCTCAGTTACTAATCACAGTTTCAGCCCCCTGTTTTGGTAATACACCTAGCTGCGTGTTACAATCACAGCAGCTTTTCGGCTTGGAGTGGATAATCTCTAAACCTGTTAATTTCTGTGCTTGACCGTGGTGGGGGGGGGGGGGGGGGGGAACGCCTCGGTAAAAATGCACTGAATTTAAATCAGCCTTATTTACAATCCTGCCCTTTCACCTCGGCAACAAGGGTTGAAAGCCAGCCCAGGTGGATGAGATGAAAGTCTCTTTCCTGATGGATGTTCCTAAGTGGAATTAGCTTCAGCCAGCTGAGATTCCCAGTGGAGGTAAAGTCTGCAGAGCGGCCCATAGTTCAGCATTAATTGGCACTAATTTGGCAATCTCGGTCAGGAGGAAACCATAAAGATGGTTGGTGCGAGGCACGGAAATTGTCACATTTTGATGTAGTGGAAGGTGCTCCTGCGAGCTCTTCTGAGCTTCAGGTTGAAAGGCACCGTCGGGGCGGTGGAAAGGGACCTGTGCACTACACTCTAACCTGACGACCCGGGAGTGATTGATGGCGATGCGGGCTTTCAGAGTGAAAAGAAGTATTCCGTTCCCCGGGACTGACGTCCCTCATCTATCACTGTCACAGCATTCCCTGAAAATTTTAAAAGAGGGATCAAACTTTTAAATCAAAAGCAGTCAATGCCTGCACAGTCAGTCTTCCCCAATTTCTATGACAAGCACTCCAGATTTGGATGAACAAGTCGCCTCTCCGCCTGTTCACACCCCTCACCACCCACCCACTGCATTAAATATATCAAAGTGAGAAGTCGCACAACACCAGGTTATAGCCTCAGCAGCCAGGAGAAGGAGAGTGAGGAGCAGCAGCAGCAGCAGAGTGGTGGTCTCTGTGGCCAGGAAGAGGAGAAGGAGAAGGAGACCAGACAGCAGACCACCACCAACAAACAACCACAACTACTGAGGTGCCTGGAGAGAGAGGACAGGAGAGGAGAAGGAAAAGAAGGAAAGGAAGGCCAAGGCCATTAACAACAGAGGAGAGGCCTTTCCCACACTGCCTCCTCAATTGGCCTCCATTTTATGAGAGGGAGAGAGGGGAGAAAACAACACCAACATCCATCATCTGTTTGGAAGGAGGAAGGAAGGAAAGAACAACAGCTACAGGTGGGTGTGATTCTGGGGCACTCTCCCAGAGACTTTGTTTTGTAGGTGGGGGGAGGAAAGAAGATAAGAAGAGGGCCGGAACATCCAAGGGGTGTGTGTGTGAGTGTGTGTGGCTTCTGTAAAAGCTAGGCCGCACACACCATATTAAACACCCCTTTCCCATTGCCTGACCTGGGACAGCTGGAGCTGCCTAGGTGAAGTTCCCCAATTAATTTAATCCAATTGGGCATCGTTAAGACCTGGTGCAGGACTGAGCCTGGGCATCTCCAGCTATCCCAGGTGAAGACATCTTCTCCCCCCACCAGAAGACCACCACCAAAGACTTTTATTACATCGGAGAGTGCACCCCCCCTGCCAACACCCACCCACCCACCATCCTGAGTGGCGACCCTGCCCTTGCGGCTTCCCTCCTTCCCACCCCCCCTCTCTCTCTCTCTCTTTGTCTCTTGTCTCTCTCTGCCTCTCTCTCTAAGAGGCACCTCAATCTATTTCTATTAAGTACCTATTGAGCAGAGGGGAGAAGGCCCCTCTCCCAATTAATTCAACTAAAGGGAGAGGTGTGCCTTCAATTTAAGAGCTCCCTCTGCTCAGGGGAAACCAGAAATAAAAAACCGAGGCCATTAACACCTTCAGGCCTGTGACTTGGGGTGAGTGTAGCCCTTAAAGAACCCTCCATTATGGCGACCACATCTTCGCCGGTGGCGGGGGCAGCGAGGACGTACGCGAGCGTGGCAGCCGCGGCCACGGCCGCAGCCACGAGTCCTCCTGTTACCCCGTCACCTTTTACCCTCCTTACGAGGAAGAATGGGGTCAAGAGCTACACTCACCCCAACATGACTATAGAGGCGTGTGTAAAAGCCATGGCTGGGGTTGTCGGCCCTTCAGCCATCGTCGCCGCCTCTAAAATGTACGGCAAGGCTGTGTTCTTCCTGGGGTCGGAGCGGGCGGTGTCCCTGGCCATCGAGAAGGGGCTCACCGTGGGCGGGACCTTCCTGCCGGTGGACCCCCTTGAGGCCACCGCGCAAAGGATTGTGGTTTCCAACGTCCCGCCCTTTGTTCCGGGTGAGCTCCTCCTCCCCCACCTACGTCAACTGGGGGAGGTGAGGTCGGGGATCACACCCATCCCGCTCGGCTTCCGGGAAGCCAGCCTTCGGCACGTCTTCTCCTTCCGGCGCCAGCTTTTCGTCCGGCTGGCGCGGGAGGAGGACGCGGACGGCGCGTTCACGGTGCTCCACGGGGGGACCGCCCACCGCGTCTTCTGGACCTCGGACGGCGCGCGGTGCTACGCCTGTAAGGAGGTGGGGCACGTCCGCAAAAACTGCCCCGCCTCCAAGGCCGCCACGACACCTGGCGCGGCCAGGGTTGGCGCCGCCGCCCCCCCTCCCCCTGATACTGTCCGCGCGTCGACGGCGACGGATGCGCGGTCGAAATCGGAGGCCAACGCCACCACGGCCTCCGGCGGGGAGGAGGGAGAGCGTCCGGGGGGAAGGAAGGCGCGGAGGAAAAATAAACATCTAAGGGCGGATCCCCTCGCGGAGGAAACATCGGAGTTGTCCGAACTCACGCCCGAGTATATCGCGGAGTTGGTTGGGACGCATGAGACTGGGGGGGTCCTCGTGCCCGGGCCCGTGACCGTGACCGCAACTGCTGAGGCAGCTGAATCAAGACCTGCGGCCGGGCTCGGGCCCGAGAGGCCCAAGAAACCCAGTCGTCGGAAGGGGGCAGAGAGGGAGGCCCCAGCAGACATGGAGGCCTCCCCCTCTCCGGGCCCCAATTTGTTAAAAAGAAAGCTCCGCCCCCAGCAGGAGGACTGCGAGGAGGAAGGTCCCTCCGCAAAAGGGGGGCAGTCGCCCGCCGCGGGTGCTGCGCCCCACCCCACCACCGTCATCGTCACGCGCGATCGGCAGGGGTCGTCTGTCCCTCGGGAGGGTGAGACAGCCGAGTCTGTCCGACCTGTGCCTCCCGGGGATGGGGAAGAGACCCTGCCCGTGGGGGGGGGCGCGGAACAACCCGCGGAAGAAAATGTAGAACCTGAACCGTTGCTCCTCGCCGGGTCGGGCGTCCTGGGGACTGGGGCGGGCGAGGCCAAAGAGGCTGAAGCCGAGCCCGCCTTTTATAACCCAGACATCTCCCAGGGACTGCTCGACCTGGTGGAGGAGTGTAGCAATCCCCAGCCCGCTGGGTCGGAGGTTGGTGGCGGGGAGACGGAAAGCCCCCTGACTCCGTCTCTGTTGTTGGCGCCGGACGTGCTGGAGGAATTTGGGATTATTTTCTCCCCGGTTTCTCCGGTCGCCCCGGCGCCTGAGGCGGGGGGGGGCCCCGAACCGCCGCCGCCGCCTCCCGGCCCGGCGCCCCTGAAGGAGCCCAGGGTGGACTCCTCTGCCACCGATCCTGGGGGTGGGATCGTGACGGAGGCGGGGCCGGCCGGTGCGGCCGAGCCGTTCGCTGCACCCTGTGTGACGGACGGGTTGGCCGCCGGTGACGACCTCCCGGAGGAGGACGGGGACTCGGTGTTGGGCGCTGAGGAAGATTTGGAGTCCATCAGCAGCGAGGCGATGGACGCCCTCGTGCCCTTCACCGACTCTCCCCTCATCCCCGTAGGGGAACTCCGGGATTTTATGGCCGTGAGCCAGGGTCGTCACAAGAAGATCCGGCTGGCCCTCGACAAGTGGTCGGAGCTGGCGCTGCTCGTCGTGTCCGTCCGCGCCGCCGTTAAAATCATGGGCGCGGACAAGGACGTTGGCCGGCTCGAGCTGCGTCGGCTCAAGACGTTCTACACTGGGCTGCTGAGGGAGTGGCGGTCGTCAGTGACCGCCCTCCCTCCCCTCCGTTAGGTAGAGGTTGCACTATGCTTCTGAGATGAAGATAACCATAGCCAGCCTCAACATCAACGGCAGCAGGGAGGCGCGCCGTAGATTCAATAACTTCTCGGTCCTTCGGGACGGGAAATATGCGGTGTGCTTCCTGCAAGAAACCCACACCGTTCCGGGAGACGAGGCCACGTGGCTCCTGGAGTGGCAAGGAGGGGTCAGCATGAGTCACCTCTCCAACAATTCCTGCGGGGTGGCTGTCTTGCTGGCCCCGCATTTTCAGCCGGAGATCTTGAGGGTCAAGGAGCACGTGCCGGGCCGCTTGCTCCAGGTCACTGTTCGCCTGGGAGGCGTGCCGCTCCATTTAGTGAACGTGTACGCCCCCCGGACCGGTGCGCAGCAAGTGCGCTTCTTCGGAGAAGTGTCCGCTCTTCTGGGCTCCATCGACGTGGGCGAGTGCGTCATCCTCGGGGGGGATTTCAATTGTACCCTCGAGGCGCGGGACCGGTCGGGTCCCCCGCGAAGCCCGGCGGCGATGGAGAAGTTGCGGGACCTGGTCGGGTCCTTCGACTTGGTGGACGTCTGGCGAAATCTCCATCCCGACTCCAGCGCCTTCACGAGCGTGAGGTCTGGAGGAGGAAGGTCCAGAATCGACCGCCTTTACATTTCCCGGGCGTACGTCTCCTGCGTTCCGGCGGCTTCCATGCGGCCGGTGCCGTGCACGGACCACCACCTGGTGTGGGCGGAGCTCGCTCCGCTGCGCGCGCGGGGGGGGTCCGCGTACTGGCATTTTAACAACCTGCTGCTGGAGGACGCGCGGTTCCGGGATTCGTTTCGCCGGTTCTGGGCCGACTGGAGAAGGAAGCGGGGAGGCTTCCCCTCCTTGAGGCTATGGTGGGACGTGGGCAAGGCTCACGTCCGCGTCTTCTGTCAGGAGTACGCGAAGGGGTCGACCAAGAGGCGGGAGGCCCGGGTCGGGCGATTGGAGAAAGAAGTGCTCGACCTGGAGTCCCGTCTCGGTCAGGTCGTCGAGGACCCGGCCCTGCGGAAGGTGTACGAAGAGAAGAAGGGCGCGCTGAAGGACCTGCAGCTGGTCGGGTCCCGAGGCGCGTACGTGAGGTCGCGGATCCAGCTCCTGCGGGACCTGGACCGCGGCTCCCCCTTCTTCTACTCGCTGGAAAAAAGACGGGGGGTCCGTAAGCAGCTCTTGGGGCTGCTGGCCGACGACGGATCTCTGGTCTCGGATCCGGAGGGCATCAGCGCGGAGGCCCGGGCCTATTACGGGGCTCTGTTCTCTTCGGATCCGTCCAGCGAGGATGCGCGCAGAGTTTTGTGGGAGGACCTGCCGAAGGTCGGCCCGGAGGGCGCCGAGAATTTAGAAGCTCCGCTAAGCCTGGCGGAGCTGACCGGCGCCCTGCGCCAGCTCTCGAGGGGCAAGTCCCCGGGGCTGGACGGGCTGACCGTGGAGTTCCACAGGGCGTTCTGGGACGTCTTGGGGGACGACTACGCGCGGGTCCTGGGGGAAAGTCTGGCGACCGGGGAGATGCCCCTCTCTTGGCGCAGGGCGGTCATCGTCCTGCTGCCCAAGAAGGGCGATCTCCGCCTACTTAAGAACTGGCGCCCGGTCTCCCTCCTCAGCACGGACTACAAAATTTTCGCCAGGGCTATGTCTGCTCGCCTTGGCACCGTGCTGGCCCGCATGATCCACCCCGACCAGTCCTACACGGTCCCGGGCCGGAGTATCCACGATAACATCCATCTGGTCCGGGACCTGGTCCACCATTCCCAGAGGGCTGGTCTGTCGGTCGCCTTCCTTTCCCTGGATCAGGAGAAGGCGTTCGACAGGGTGGATCACGAGTATCTTTTCGGGACTCTGCGCGCATTCGGGTTCGGGACGCATTTCGTCGCCCGGATCCGACTTCTGTACGCCGCCGCGGAGTGTCTGATTAAAGTTAACGGGTCTTTGACGGCGCCCCTTCGCTTCGGGAGGGGGGTGCGTCAGGGATGCCCCATGTCCGGTCAGTTATACGCCGTTTGCGTGGAGCCTTTCCTGCGCCTCTTGCGGAAGAGGTTGACGGGACTGGCTCTGCAAGGGCCGGGCGTGGAGGTGGTCCTCTCGGCTTACGCCGATGACGTGCTCCTCGCGGTCACGGATCCCGTCGACTTGCGGAGGATGCGAGAATGCCAGCAGATTTACTCGGACGCATCCTCCGCCAAGATCAACTGGGAGAAATGTTCTGGACTCCTGGTGGGCCCATGGCGGGTGGACTCCCTGCCGGAGGAGTTCGGGCCTTTCGCCTGGAGCACCACGCACCTCCTCTACCTGGGAGTCTACCTCAGCCCGGCCGAGGACGCCTGGCCGGCGAACTGGCAAGAGCTGGAGGCCAAAGTCACCGCTCGCCTAGGACGCTGGACAGGACTGCTCCGAGTGTTGTCCTACAGGGGTCGAGCGCTGGTCATAAACCAGCTGGTGGCCGCCATGTTGTGGTACCGGTTGGTCACTTTGATCCCTCCCCCTGCGTTTGTCGCCAAGATGCAGAAGAAGCTCGTCGACTTCTTCTGGGACAAAAGGAAGCACTGGGTCTCTGCCGCGGTTTTGAGTCTCCCGCTTAGGGAGGGCGGTCAGGCGCTGGTGTGCCTTCGCACCCAGGCGGCGACTTTCCGTCTTCAGACGCTGCAGAGATACCTGTACGTGGAGAATCCTCCTAGGTGGCGTGCGCTGGCGACGTATTTCTTCCGCCAGCTGCACGGCCTCAATTACGACACGCAGCTCCTGTTTGTGAGAGTGGGTGGCACGCGTGCCAGCCTGCGGGAGCTGCCTGTCTTCTACCAGGAACTGCTATGGGTTTGGAACAGCGTCGCCTCCGAGCGCAGTTCTCCCCCGTCAGGAGCGGCGGCCGTCCTTCGGGAGCCGCTGTTCAGGAATCCGCACCTCCACGACCGCGGGTTCGGCTGGCTGGCGGAGGGCAGGGCTGTGCCCGGTAAGGTGACCAGAGTCGGGGACCTGCTCGATGGCGGAGGAGCGGGCTGGATGGCGCCGGAGGAGTTGGCGAGGCGCATGTCTTGGGTCAACGTCCGGCTCGCGGTCAAAGCCATCGAGTCGCTAAAAGTGGCACTGGGCCCCGTCTCCACTAGGTGTGTCGAGGAGGCTCAAGCACGTGGGGCGATCCCGTCCGAACTGACCCCCGTTCGGACGGAATTCCTTATCGGCGCCCGGCCCCGAATCCTCCCTTGGGAGCCGCCGCCTCACCACTTGAGCCTTCTCGGAGAAATGCCCTCCGTGCCCTTTCAATCCGCACGGAGGCGTTTCCTGTACGGGCTGCTCCTGCACACTCTCCACTTTGCCATCTTCGTCTGCCGTCCGGACACGCCTTGGCGTACCATCCTGCCGTCCGGCGGAGGCGAAGGTCCCCATTGGAAGGCTCTCTACGCGGGAGTCTTCCCTTGTTCTATTGGGGACTTGGCCTGGAGGGTGTTGCACGGAGCAGTCCCGTGCAATAGGATTTTAAGTAGGTTTACGGACTCCCAGGCTGCTTGCCATTTTTGCGGCCTGGAGGAGTCCGTTTATCACATTTATGTTGAATGTGAGAGGTTGCAGCCCCTCTTTCATTATTTGAAGGGGCTGCTCCTCAATTTCTGGTTGCACTTCAGCCCCACGCTCCTGATCTACGGTCACCCGGTGCGGAGGGGAGCGGGTAGGTCGGAGGACCTCCTCGTAGGACTGCTCCTGGGCCTGGCCAAGAAAGCCATTAATTGGTCCAGGCAGCGGGCGGTCGAGGGGGTCGTTCGGCCCGATTGCCTGCCTCTCTTCCGCGGCCATGTTCGCGCCCGGGTGGCCCTGGAGATGGAGCACGCGGTGTCCGCCGGCACGCTTGAGTTTTTCCGCGACCGGTGGGCGCCGCGGGGACTGGAGTGCATCGTCACCCCGGACTTTCAAATTTTAATTTGATTTATTAAGTTTCATTTAAAGTTTTAATTTGATTTACAGTAAATTTGGGTTCAACCAAAAAGAGCAACACCAGGTTATAGTCCAACAGTTTTATTTGAAATCACGAGCTTTCGGAGCGCTGCTCCTTCTCAGGTAAAGTGAAGGAACACAAATCAGCAAAGCATATATAGACAGAGAACAATGTGTAGCGTACAATGTCAGATGACTACAGTAAATCTTACTGACTGCCCTCCATCACACCTCGGCAGAGATACAATCAGGTCAGTCAAGAAGGCATTACATCAAAGACATTAAATATATAAGCACACAGGAGGGGTGAAATTGGTTTTCAACGATAGCGCAAAACGGACGATAGCGAATCGGAAGCCCGTTTTACACCCCGCCTGAGTTTCTCTACCCCTGCCCGTTCGCTAGCCCCTGTTTCCTGCACCATGGCCGAAGACCAATTTCACCCCCAGCCGTTTCAGAGAACTCTGAATAATCGTTTCAAATAAACATTGAATTAAACACACCGATGGCAAGCTCTCTCATTACAAGAGTCCTCTGATTATCACTGAGTTGCATGCTCCCATTGTACAGATAGAAAAACGTAAGAATGAGACAAGACACGCCCTTAACTTAAAGACTGCAGTTATACTGTCACATTCATATTGCTGCAGAGTGACACACAAAAAAAATGACGGCCACAGCCGGAAACGTACCATTGGGGACGTCAGTGGATCAGTTATGGGGTACGCTAGCATAGTGGTTATGTTACTAGACTAGTTAATCCAGAGGCCTGGCCTAATAATTCCGAGACACAAGTTCAAATCCCACCACTAGCAGCTGAGGAATTTAAATTCAGGTAATTAAATAAATCTGGAATTTAAAAAAAAAACTAGTGTCAGTAATGGTGACCGTGAAACTACCAGATTGTCATAAAAAACCCAACTGTTTCACTAGTGTCCTTTAGGGAAGGAAATCTGCCGTCCTTACCCGGTCTGGCCTATATGTGACTCCAGACCCACAGTAATGTGGTTGACTCTGAAATGGCCTAGTTGTACCAAATCTCTACGACAAAGTCAGCACTGCAGGAGTGCCTTCACCACAAGGACTTGCAGCGGCTCAAGAAGGAGGCTCACCACCACCTTCTCAAGGGCAACTAGGGATGGGCAATAAATGCTGGCCTTGCCAGCGATGCCCATATCCCATCAATGAATAAATTTCAGTGTCTTTGTGTTGAGAGTCCTTTGTCTGCTATTTCAGTCGGGGCTGTTAATCCATTTGAAGCAAACAGATGCTTAAAAGCTCAGTCTTCCTCCCAAAAAAAACCTGACCAAGATTGCACACTTAGTACATGAGGGGGCCGAGTGCAGTACATGCCTTAAAACTTGATAGTACATTGATACGCCAACCAATGTTTCCCTCAAAGTTTTTTTTGGTGCGCAGTCCCTTTAAATTTGCTGCACTGTATCTTTTCCAGCAGCAGCAGCTGGTGAGCAGCCGTGCGGCCATGCACCTTAGGGGGAACATTGACGCCAACTTGTGGAAGCACAACTGCATCACCAAATGGCTGGGCATCACAAGGAAAACAAAAACAACTTGTATTTATATGGCGCCTTTAATGTAGTAAAACGCCCCAAGGTGCTTCACAGGAGCGTCAGCGAACAAAATTTGACACCGAGCCACTTAAAAAGCTATTAAGACAGGTGACCAAAAGCTCGGTCAAATAGGTGGGTTTTAAGAAGCATCTTAAAGGAGGAGAGAGAGGCGCGGAGAGGTTTATGGGAGGGAATTCCAGAGTTTAGGGCCCAGGCAGCTGAAGGCACGGATGCCAATGGTGGAGCGATGGAAATCAGTGAGGCGCAAGTGGCCAGAATAGGAGGAGTGCAGAGATCTCGGGAGGGTTGTAGGGCGTCGGGACGCCTGGCGAATGTAAATGAGCCTCAAAATCATGGGGGGGCCACTTCACCGCCAGAACGGGGTCGGCCAATCAGCACTCTCGGCCGTTCGGTCGCCCAAAGGTCAAATAGACCCCATCATGTATGTTCGGCGGAACGAGTGGGTTGATAGTTGAGCCCTCTTTCTTTACTCCCAGCTATTCACCAGTTGTGTATGATTATAAGATGTGGATGAATTGTTATATGAAAGAAAAGAAAGACTTGCATTTCTATAGCGCCTTTCACAACCTCAGGACGTCCCAAAGTGCTTTACAGCCAATGAAGTACTTTTGAAGTGTAGTCACTGTTGTAATGTAGGAAACACAGCAGCCAATTTGCGCACAGCAAGCTCCCACAAACAGCAATGTGATAATGACCAGATAATCTGTTTTTTAGTGATGTTGGTTGAGAGATAGATATTGGCCAGGACACCGGGGAGAACTCCACTGCTCTTCTTCGAAATAGTGCCATGGGATCTTTTATGTTCACCTGAGAGGGCAGACTTTAATGTCTCATTTGAAAGATGGATGTCTTTGATATGTTACAGATCAAGCATATTGTACAGCAACATGGTTTACTATCAAATCTTTGGCCTACTGCTCCTGACCTCTGCTGCTGCCACCATCGGTGATTTGTCGCTCAGGTCACTTGAGTCTATTTCTACTTGGGTCAAAAACCAACTGCACTTTGTCTCGCTGTCAAATGCAAATCTCTGCCACTGCTCCTGTGTGGGTATTATCACACGGGAGAGAATTCAGACAAAGAAGTTCAGATCCACAGAGGGAGAAGGAGAGAGAAACCAGACACAGGAGAGGAGGAAGAGAGAAAGAAAATCAGGCATAATGAGGGAGGGCAAAGTTCAGACAAAGAGAAAAAGAAAGGTTCAGGCAGGAAAAGAGAGCAAAGTGGTCCTAGCAAGGAGAGAGAGAAATTCAGGCAAGGGAGAGAAGTTCAGAAAAAGAGAAAAAGTTCAGACAAAGTAGAGGCAATCAGACAGAGAGAGCGAAATTCAGACACATAAGAAGAGAAAGGTTCAGATATGTAGGAAGAGAAAGAAGCTTAGACAGAGAGAGAAGGCCAGATAGGGATAGAGAAAAGATCTCCCTTGGCCTTGAATTTCTTCTTTCTGTCACTACCTAGGGACTCAGTGCAACTTGCCATGATCAATTTTACATTGCAACATGTCAGGCTTCTAATCCAATGGATCCGCAACTCCATGCCTGGGCCTTTACTTCCTGACTAACGTGTTCCTTGACTTCTGTTTGCGAGTGATTTTGGAAGTGAACGGATGGTCATACCATGAGAGAGGCCCAGTTCGCTTCCAGAGTCACAGAAAAGAGCAACTCAGAAGCCCGGCTTTACATGGGGTGAAATTCCTCTTGTAACGAAAAGCAGAAGGACGCCTGTTTCACTCTGTAATTAGCAAACCACCGATCAAATCCCACTCTCGGAAATTACACGTTTCAAAGCCAGTCCCCACCCCCCATCCCTGTGGTGTTAGTATCAGGACGTTAATTACAGAGGGAGGCAGGCACTCTTCTGCTTCTCCTTAAGAGGAATTTTAATCCCAAACCTTCGGGTTCAACATAGGAATTTCTAGATGATAAAAGACCACGGTCCATCTAGTTCGCCTTCTACCATCCTGGTAGTCGCAAAATATGACGATAATGGTGTTGTCGACTATTCATAGCAATCAATCTTTATCAATCAGTCTACAACAGACCCAGACATGACATCAAACACATTGTGATGTTTGGTACATTGCCTTTTACACTCTCGGTGATGTCTGCAAATCCACTCCAAATACTGTTGATTAGTAACTGAAAATGGGGCCACTGCGATTCACCTGATCATGGAATTTCTGCCAATCAGTGAAAGGCCCATAAATTTAATGATAATTGCAAGTTTGATTTAAAAAAAAAAAAATTACATTGCACCTACCTAAATGGGGAGATCAGTAGGCTGGTACTGACTTTTGCATATACGCTGGCATTGACTAGTTGAGCTGAAAGGCTTGCTCCTGCACTGTCGATTCTGTCAATAACAAACACGTGTCAACCAAAGTTTATTGATATCACACATAACTGTGGTTCTGTATTTGCAAATGTAGTTTCAGCCCTTCCATAATTATTTTGAAAGGGTTAAGAGCTATGATAGAAATGGCAGAGGGAGGGGGGTGCTGCACAAGCATTCACCCAATAACTGTAATTTGTATCCTGTTTCTAAATTACAGACCCCAACAATCACACACAAGGCTTCCTTTAATACACTGGATTAAAATGTATCCCGATGGTCTGGATAACGTGGTTCTTATATAAACCAGTCCTTCGGTGACTGGCCTGGATCTAGCATCAGCTGCGTTCCACAGACCTACACCTGATGTCAGGCTTTCTATTCAGAGAACACGTCTGGAGCGAGATGACAGTGAGCTCGTTTGTGCCTGAAAGGAGTCAACATTTCATTGGGAAAGTTGCAGTCAGAAGTAATTAAGCTCCGAGTGTGTGGGTGGCTGCTTTGCTGCTCAGAAGTCAACTCGACCTAATTACCATAATGAAAGTCAAAACATCGTGTCTTACTGATAGATAGATAGATGGATGGATAGATAGATAGATCGGCATTCAATTAAATGATTCATAATGCTTGTGCTTATTTTTTTTCCCTAAAGGCACACACTCAGTCATAAGGTAATAGGAATAAATTAGGGAATATACAGAAACCCAAAAGAAAATGAGTTGAGAAAAAGGGAAGCAATGGACTGTGAAAAGTACACACACACACACAAAGGAATGTGTAGAGATCCATTTTGGTGTTTGAGACTATAATTTGTTCGAGAATTTAGTGGGTCTATCCATATAGACAGAGTGACACCTTTAGGTTCCTGACTATGTACTGCAGCCCCGTGGTCAAGGCCGAGTCAATTTACAGCAGGAGGGAATGGGGTTGGGTTGTCAACGTTTCATGCAAGAATATTTCCAAATAGCCAGGAGGAAGAGCCAATTAAAACGAGTCAAGAGGGAGCAGAGTCTCTGCCGTGAGGACATTTTGCAGTTTTAATCTTGGATTGTGCGCGTTGTCAGGCAAGAGAAAGGAAAGCAAAGGGTCCTTTGTTGCTTCAGCAGGCTCCGCTTTGGGAGTGTGTTATAGACAGTCCCCTATGGGCCTTACATTATAGTGTGCCTGCATTACATTTTATCTCCCCTAGCTATAACGTTTAAGTAATACAAAAGCAAAATACTGCGGATGCTGGAAATCTGAAATAAAAACAGAATGCTGGATACACTCAGCAGGTCAGGCAGCATCTGTGGAGAGAGAAACCGAGTTAACGTTTCAGGTCGATGACCTTTCATCAGAACTGGAAAAGGTTAGAGATGTAACAGATTTTAAGCAAGTGCAGGGGCAGGGAAAGGGGGGAGGGCAGGAAAGAACAAAAGGGAAGGTCTGTGATAGGGTGGAAGGCAGGAATGATTAAAAGACAAAAGGGATGATGGTGCGAGGCAAAAGGAGATGATAATCGGACAAGTTAAGAAACAGAAGATGGGTCTAGAAGAGATGTAAATGGGAATGGCAGAATCATCAACAGCTGCCATGTGAAAAACTAGGGGCAGAGGTTATAGTCTGAAATTGTTGAACTCTATGTTGAGTCCAGAAGGCTGTAAAGTGCCTAATCGAAAGACGAGGTGCTGTTCCTCAAGCTTACGTATAATGTTTAAGTAACAGTCTGTATCTGGGTTGTATAACTAGACTGGAAGGCTGCTGATGTTTTACAACAATGTGTCCCAGAAATAATAAGCTGGATTGCCAACATATTTGGATGTGATCAAAATAGATTTCAATAAACAGAAAACAAAGTTTATAATTATACAAATAACTGTAGTCACACAACTTCATTCTGATGTGTATTTTGTCTGAAGTATGTCAGCTGTGGCTCAGTGGGCAGCACTCTGGCCTCTGAGTCAGAGGGTTGTGGGATCAAGTCCCACTCCAGAGACTTGAGCACAAAAATCTAGGCTGACACTCCAGTGCAGTGCTGAGGGAGTGCTGCACTGGTGGAGGTGCTGTCTTTTGGATGAGATATTTAACGGAGGCCCCATTTGTCCTCTCAGGTGGACTTAAAAGATCCCATGGCACTATTCTGAAGGAGAGCATGATGGTTCTCCCTGGCGTCCTGGTCAGTATTTAATCCTCAACCAATTTACTAAAATGACCGATGATCTGGTCATCATCTCATTGCTGTTTGTGGGACCTTGCTGTGGGCAAATTGGCTGTCCTACAACATTACACAGTGGCTACACTTCAAAAGTACTTCACTGGCTGTAAAGTCTGGAGGGTCGTGAAAGGCGCTATATAAATGCAAGTTCTTTCTGTCCTTAAACGTTATTTATTTGCAAAGAGGTTAGGTGGCAATGTCAGTGTTGGATTAAAAAACGCATTAGCATGCAGTTAATAATTCGGAATAAATATGCATGGTTTATGCAAACCATTATTAGGAACCTTTGAGAGATTGAACATTTTGTGTTGAAAAGAAAACAAAACGCTTTTAACAAAAGATTATCTGGTGTCCACACATTTGCATGAATTAACAGCCTAAATGGCTCCTCCATTGAAACAACTCCTTCCCGTTCAGCTCCGGGAGAAGTACGCTTGGCTTTTCATTCCACACACAATAAGAACGAATTCCTGGAAATCGTCCGACTGCAGTGGAAAGTGTTAAAGCCCGAGACTCCCCAGTAGATCCTGTTCATCGGCACTGACATAATTACAGAGCCCAACGCGCCTTTAGAAATCGACAACAAGTGCAAAGTGTGTTTTTCTCTCTTTAGATTAGACTGGGAAACAGAAGTGTGTCGACTATCACTTTTTTTTCCGCGAAAAAAAAGTCGTGCAGAGATATAAATGCGCGCGCTCTGAAATAGAACGGTTTTAGTCTCAACAATTCGCTGTCAGTTTATCTATGTCAATCGTAAATCAGAGCCGCCGGTCAATAAATAAAACGTAAATAATCCCTTTTTAAGACATAAACAGGCGATACATTAAAAACAAGAGAACATGGTACAACTTTCATTCAGAATTTCGTTTATTTTTATTTCCTTGTATATCTTGCAGAGAGAATTGCGATTGCTGATGAACATTTAATAGATTGCAGATCAGAAATCGACTGAAACACACGAACATTGTGTTCTTTCTTAAAACAACTATATTTGACCTGCAGACAGAGCGCCGCGCGCACAATATTGAAACACAAAGATTCGCAGACAATATACAAGGAGAGGAATCTTTCAGCAGTTCTTAATCAAGGAGATTAGGGCAAAAGCACCTTAGATACGCCGTTAGTGGGGAAATAGCAAGGCGCAGGCAGGAGAGCGAGATATAAATCTATTTTTTTTTTGTTAAATTACTCTTTGTAAACGCAATGGGAATTTCAACAGGTGCAAATATCTTGGTAAAAGCGCCCATATCTATTCATTGCTTTTTCAAAACAGTACCCATTGCCCATAAGGATCAAAAGTAATAAACATTAGTTTTTTTTCCGGCCACTTTTTTTTACTCCCAGTGTTGTCACGGGCTATTGGCTTATGTTTGCAGGCGCGCTGATGCCTATTTTCCCAGGGCTATCAGCATATCCCAAATCCATTACTGCCGGAATGTCGATAAGAACAAGAGTCGGACAAGGATGTGATTGTGTGGCAAAGAGACGGATATGATTCTGCCCGAGCTGTTCAACGTGGCGCCAGTTGATGTTGGGGACTCGCGGAAGACCACGTTGTACACGCTGCAAGGATGGGGTGCCTCCCGTTGGTCCTGTGTCTCACACAGGGTTATTTGTTTTCATAGAATCATAGAATGGTTACAGCACAGAAGGAGGCCACTCGGCCTGTCAAGCTTGTGCCGGCTCTCTGCAAGAGCATTTCAGCTAGTCCTAGTCCCCCACCTTTTCCCCTTAGCCCTGTGATTGTTTTTTCCTTCAGGTACTTATCCAATTCCCTTTTGAAAGCCATGGTTTGAATCTTCCTCCACCACCCTTTCAGGCAGTGAATTCCAGATTCTAACCACTCGCTGCATAAAATTTTTTTTCCTCATGTCCCCTTTGATTCTTCTGCCAATCACCTTGAATCTGTGTCCTCTGCTTCTCGGCCCTTCCGCCAATGGGAACAGTTTCTCTCTCTCTACTCTGTCTAGACCCCTGGTGAATTTGAACACCTCTATCAAATCTCCTCTCAACCTTCTCTGCTCTAAGGAGAACAACCCCAGCTTCTCTAGTCTATCCACATAACAATTAAAAGGGAGCATTTTATATAGGCTTTGAAAGGAATGCTATGTGAATCCAATGTAATCAACAGCTGATCTGGTAATTTATCTCATTGCTGTTTGTGGGATCTTGCTGTGCAAATATTTGGCTGCTGCGTTTCCTACATTTATTTTTTTATTTATTCATTCTCGGGATGTGGGCATCGCTGGCATTTATTGCCCATCCCTAATTGCCCTTGAGAAGGTGGTGATGAGCCACCTTCTTGAACCGCTGCAGTCCATTTGATACAACTGAGTGGCTTTGCTAGTGGCCATTTGAAAGGGCAGTTAAGTGTCAACCACATGGCTGTGGGTCTGGAGTCACACATAGGCCAGACCAGGTAAGGACGGCAGATTTCCTTCCCTAAAGGACATTAGTGAACCAGATGGGTTTTATGCCAATCCAGTAGTTTCATGGTCACCATTACTGATACTAGCTTTTTTTTAAATTCCAGACTTATTTAATTAACTGAATTTAAATTCGTCATTTGCTGTGGTGGTGATTTGAACTCATGTCTTATGGATCATTTGTCCAGGGCCTTCTAGGATTACTAGTCCAGTAACATAACCACTATGCTACCGTACCCCACATTACACAACAACAACTTGCATTTATATAGCGCCGTTAAGGTAGTTTAAAAAAAAATTCCCAACAGTGACTACACTTCAGAAAAAGAGCTTCATTGGCTGTAAATCGCTTTGGGATGTCCTGAGGTTGTAGAAAGGTGCTGTAGGTGCCTCAAAGACTGCAGCGGTTCAAGAAGGTGGCTCATCACCACCTTCTCAAGGGCAATTAGGGATGGGCAATAAATGCTGGCCTTGCCAGCGATGTCCACATCTCAGGAATGAATAAAAATATATAAAATTGCGAGTCTTTCTTTACTTAAAATAGGCAGGTTCAACACCTCTTAAAGAAGCACACAAAAGAATTACATTAGAAGAACAAAATAAGCAGTTGCGATGCAATTCCTTTGTCCGCAACTTTAAGAGGCGTTATTACTCACACTACCTAATTATGGGGGCCTTGGGAGTGAAACTTTAATTTAATCTTTGAGGGTGTTCAGATACTATAAGCAATCACAGTGAAGCTCTGGTGCTCCACCTAAGTCATATTGACTCTGCCATTAAATTACAGCCTTATACTCGGCACCTGGTCAGACCGTACATTAAATACTGCGTCCGGTTTTGGTCGCTGAGACACAAGGGAAGTTCCAGGATTTTGACCCAGCGACAATGAAGAAACGGTGATATATTTCCAAGTCAGGATGGTGTGTGACCTTGGAGCAGTGAGCGGTTTTGGCAGAGGAAGCATTCAATAACATAAAGAAGCTTCTGTATAACATTCAAACAAAACCATAAAATCAAGCTATTGATCAGCAGTAGGATCCCTAAGTTTTAGTTGTCGTCAACACCATTGTACGGATGTGAAAATTGGACCTTGAACACTGAACTTAAGAATACTGGAGGCGTTTGAGTTCTGGTGCTGAAGATGTATGTTTAAAATTAGTTGGACAAGAAATATGAATACTGAAAGGATCTTTGAGCCGACACAAGAAAAGAGAGAAGTGATAATGGAAGAAAAGATGTACTGTGGGCACATTATTCGAGAATCACAAGAAAAATGATTAGGATTGTCACTGTCTGGAAGAGCTAATGGCAATAGATTAAAGAATGTGGCTGGATGATTTTTTTTAAATTCATTCTCGGGAAGTAGGCGTCGCTGGCAAAGCCGGCATTTACTGCCCATCCCGAGTTGCCCTCGAGAAGGTGGTGCTGGGCCTTCTTCTTGAACTGCTGCAGTCCATGTGGTCAGCTGCCATGCTGTTAGCTAGGGAGTTCCAGGATTTATACCCAGCGACAGTGAAGGAACATCCGATATATGTCTAAGTCAGGATGGTGGAGAACTCGGAGGTGATGGTGTTCTCATGCGCTGGCTGCCCATGTCCTTCCAGGTGGTGGGGGTCACGGGTTTGGGATGTGTTGGAATAGCCAAGCGCATCATCAGTGTTTCATACATTGCAGTTATGTAGAGACCAGAAAATATGGAGTGCACAGGAGAGCTTTCTTTTCATTTTCCCCAGCAGAGTACAAGGTCTTTCACTGGCCCATTAATCCCACCATGGAATGCCAGTATACAAATGGTTAACACTTGTGGCCTGTAATTACCCTCTCACTATTTTAGTGGTGGTTTAACCTGTTTAAAATAAATGGGTTAATGTCTGCACTAAAATAGCAGAGGGAGGAAGTTTAGACTAATGAGTTAAGTGCTCACAAACGACTATCCCGCAGTATAATTTGAGGGCTAATGCCTTGTATAAATTCTTTAATGTTTATTAAGTAACCGAAGTGTGGAGGTAATTCCCATACAAGATTGAAAAAAGTAAAAGATGAATCAGGAAGCAGTGATTAGGTCAACTGTGATTTGTTTTTTAAAAAACAGGTTTATTGCAGGAGGAAGGAGAGACCGAGGGCGGTAAGGAACAGCAGAGGCTGGGAAAAACTGAGTTAAGAGTGGGATACTGTGCCAGGAGTCTTGATTTCAACTTAAGGTAACATCTTTTGGATGAAATGTTAAACCGAGGCCCCATCTGCTTGCTGAGGTAGACATAGACCCACTCCAGACACTTGAGCACAAAAACCTAGGCTGACACTTCAGTGCAGTACTGAGGGAGTGCTGCACTGTTGGAGGTGCCGTCTTTTGGATGAGACGTTAAACCGAGGCCCCGTCTGCTCTCTCAGATGGACTTAAAAGATCCCATGGCACTATTTGAAGAAGAGCAGGGGAGTACTCCCCAGAGTCCTGGCCAATATTTATCCCTCAATCAACATCACTAAATACAGATGATCTGGTCATGATCACATTGCTGTTTGTGGGAGCTTGCTGTGCGCAAATTGGCTGCCACGTTTCCTACATTACAACAGTGACTACACTCCAAAAAAATACTTCATTGGCTGTAAAGCGCTTTGCAGCATCCTGAGGTTGTGAAAGGCGCTATATAAATGCAAGTCTTTCTTACAAAAGATCCCATGGAACCATTCGGAGGAGTGACTTTTATTAGGATCCTGGCCAACATCACTCCTTCAACCAATACCACCAAGAACAGCTCAACCGACCAGTCATTCATTCGCTCTCTGTGGGATCATGCTATGTGCAAAAATGGCTGCTGTGTTTTCCTACAAAAGAACAGTGACGACACTTCACAAGTAATCCACTTTGGGTAAAGCACTTTGCAACATCCTAAAAGGTGTGACAAGACACGGTGAAAGTGCAAGTTCTTGCCCTTATACATCCCCCTTCCCACTCTCCAGGGCCCGAAACACCCCTTCCAGGTGAAACAGCAATTTACTTGTACTTCTTGCAATCTAGTATACTGTATTCGCTACTCACGATGTGGTCTCCTCTACATTGGGGAGACCAAACGCAGATTGGGTGACCGCTTTGCGGAACACCTCCATTCAGTCCGTAAGGGTGACCCCGAGCTTCCGGTCGCCTGTCACTTTAATTCACCGCTCCACGCTCACTCAGACCTCACCATCCTCGGCCTCTTGCATTGTTCCACGGAAGCTCAGCGTAAGCTCAAGGAACAGCACCTCATCTTCTGATTAGGCACTTTACAGCCTTCCGGACTGAATATCGAGTTCAACAATTTCAGATCATAACCTCGACCCCTACCATATATATATATATATATATATTTTATCCACACTTTTGGTTTGTGCCATTACCCTTTTTTTTCTCTCCCTCTCCCACATGGCAGCTGTCTTTCATTCTGCCAGCGCATTTCACACTTCTGAGCCATCTTTTGTTTCTTAACCTGTCCTATTACCATCTTGTCTCGCCTTGAGTATCTCTTAATGTCTCTACTCCTCACAGACCTCCCCTTTTGTTCTTTTATTCCTTCCCCCAGCCTCCAAACTTGCTTTTTCATCTGTTTCATTTCCTGCTTTTTTCTCAGTTCTGACGAAGGGTCTTCGACCTGAAACGTTAACTCTGTTCCTCTCTCTCCACGGATGTTGCCTGGCCTGCTGAGTTTCTCCAGCGTTTTCTGTTGTTATGCAAGTTCTGTCTCTCAGTGTCAGCTGTGGTCAGTTGGTAGGACCTATCACCTCTGAGTCAGAAGGTTTTGGGTTCATAGTCCCACTCCAGGACATAAAATCTAGGCTGACACTCCAGTGCAGTGCTGAGAGAGCGCTGCACTGTCGGAGGTGCCGTCTTTTGGATGAGATGTTAAACCGAGGCCCCGTCTGCCCTCTCAGGTGGGTGTAAAAGATCCCATGGCACTATTCGAAGAAGAGCAGGGGTGTTGTCCCGTGTCCTGGCCAATATTTATCCCTCAATCAACATTACTAAAAACAGATTATCTGGTCATTATCATATTACTGTTTGTGGGAGCTTGCTGTGTGCAAATTGGTTGCTGCATTTCCCACATTACAACAGTGACTCCAAAAGTACTTCAGGCTGTCAAGCGTTTTTTGACGTCCGGTGGTCGTGAAAGGCGCTATAGAAATGCAAGTCTTTTTTTTCTCTACACTGCATTGTGGTAGTTCAGGAAGTTGATTTTACTTTCTTTCTTCTTAATTCATACATATCCCAAGGAATTTGGTATAAATAGATGATCTGCCATAAGACATTTTAAATTTATTTTCTCACAAGCGGCTTAGGATATCTCCTGTGTCTGTCTATGTGACTCAAACTTAATTGCCCCCTTCAGTGCGGCTGATTAAATCTGCCAATATAAGCCTGAGAAGTGTTACCGCTAGATTATTTGAACTTTATTTTTTAAACAGAAAATATACTTATTACTGCATCCCAACAGTACTTCCAATGATGAAAACAGGTAACTCATTTAGCATCTTCCTGATGGTAAATCATTCGGATTTAAAAATGCATTCTGCCATAGGAGCTCCCTCCAAAAACATTGATCTCTCTGCGTTCTGCTCAGGTGCTGAGGAATCTGCTGCCCACTTCTGCCTTTGTTAAGGATAAAATAAGTATGCGCAATCCTTAACAACGCAAGGACAGGACGAACTGCCACAAATCCAGCCTTTTCCCCTTGGGCGGCAGCAGCGAGGGCTACCTGTTTGACGAATACATCAATCTCAGAAATAAAGCACTCAAACTTCCTCAGGTCAGTAGGGAGAGTCTTGCTCGGGAACAACCGAGGGTGTTTGAAGTGGAAAAGGTGCCGCGTTGTGCATAGTTTGGAACTGCATATCATTTAAAACCATATAACGATGAGTTAATGTACAGTAATTTGCCTTTGATGTACAGCAATTTTATTACATTCTTTTGAAAACGAGCAGAGGTTGTCTCCCAGTGTCATGGCCAATATTTTTCCCTCAGCCAACATCACCAATTATTCGATTAATCTTCGCTCATATAGGTTTGAAGAAGGCATGTTGACCAAGACACTGGCAGAACTCTCCATTCTTCTTCAAATAGTGCCGTGGGATTTTTAATCTTCACTGTGAATCACAGCGACGGGACTCGGTTCAACATCTCATCCAATGCAGCACTCCCTCAGCACTGTAATTTAGGCATCAGCTTAGGTTCTGCACTCGAGTGGCGTTTTAACCCTAATTCTGTTAATGCTTGTTTGTACGACTGTGGTGATTCTGGATGTCCTCCTAGACTCGTTTAGCCCCTGCCAGCTCCAAACCCTGGAACAAAAGCAGACCCAGTAAGTGGTGTGCGAACAGGTTCTTATATGAACCGTACTTGACCACAGAGAGGGGTTGGGGGTGGGGGCACGAGAGGAATTTGTCCCTGGATAAAATTAATTATGAATAATAATTTGTAGCTACTGGCATAGGCGATAAGCACATTTACAGGTTGTATATTCCCTCTTAGGCAGTGAATGCTGAGTTTTATTATCATGAGTTATATAGTTTGCGAGTTATATAGATCTTCCTCGTGAGGGAAATAAAGAGAGTTTTATCATTATTTTATGAATAGGACCAATCTCTCCATGGAACCTCTGCCCAATCACCATTTTATATAGAATCATAGAATCATAGAATGGTTACAGCACAGAAGGAGGACATTCGGCCCATCAAGCCCGTGCCGGCTCTCTGCAAGAGCACTTCAGCTAGTCCCACTCCCCCGCCCTTTCCCTGGAGCCCTGCAATTTTTTTTCCTTCAGGTACTTATCCAACTCCCTTTTGAAAGCCATGATTGAATTTGCCTCCACCATCCTTTCAGGCACTGCATTCCAGATCCTAACCACTCGCTGAGTAAAAAAGTTTTTCCTCATGTCACCTTTGGTTCTTCTGCCAATCACCTTAAATCTGTGTCCTCTGGTTCTCGACCCATCCGCCAATGGAACAGTTTCTCTCTATCTACTCTGTCTAGACCCCCTAGACCCATATGTGCTTCCTTTTTACTGAGCTCATATAGTGTTCTGAGATTCTATGTTTGACAGGATGATTCATTTAAACATGAGCTGAAGAATTTGAATGAGTAATTTCACTGTTGACCTCGCTTAGTGACCTCACCCCTTACAAAGTTGGCAGAGTACAGCTAGGCTGCATATGCTGACTCAACCGAGACAAGACAAGATTGACATAGCAAGAATTTGCATTTAAGTAGGGGCTTTCACAACCTCAAGATGTCCCAAAGCGCTTCACAGCCAATGAAGTGCAGTGACTGTTGTAATGTAGGGAAACACAGCAGCCAATATGCACACTATAATGTCCCACAGAAAGCAATTGATAAACAACCAGATAATCTATTTTTAGTTGTGTTAATTGAGGAATAAATGTTCGCCAGGACACTGAGAGAATGCCCCTGCTCTTCTTCGAATAGTGCTGGGGGTCTATTATGTCCACCTGTGAGAGCAGATGTGGCCTTGGTTTAAAGTCTCATCCAAAAGACGGCACCTCTGGCAGTGCAGCACTTCTTCGCCACTGCACTGAAATGTCAGCCTAGATTATGGGCTCAAGTCTCTGGAGTGGGGCTTGCACCTTCTGACTCAAACGAGAGTGTAGGCACTGAGCTAAAGCTAGCACCTTGATCACATCACCTTGACCAACCTTATTGAATTTTTTGAAGAGGTAACAGAGAGAGTAGACAATGGTAATGCTGTAGATGTAATTTATCTAGATTTTCAAAAGGCCTTCGATAAGGTACCCCATAATAGACTAATGAATAAGGTCAGTGAATGCGGAGTCAGCAGAATGGATTGCTAGCTGGCTTCAAGACAGAAAGCAGAGAGTGGGAGTAAAGGGTAGCTATTCACAGTGGCGAGAAGGTGGGTAGTGGTGCTCCACAAGGATCAGTGCTGGGACCACTGCTGTTCACAATATAGGCCATGATGCGGAGATGCCGGTGTTGGACTGGGGTAGACAAAAATGAGAAGTCGCACAACACCAGGTTATAGTCCAACAGTTTTATTTGAAATTGCGAGCTTTCGGAGCGCTGCTCCTTCTTCAGGTACCTGATGAAGGAGCAGCGCTCCGAAAGCTCGTAATTTCAAATAAAACTGTTGGACTATAACCTGGTGTTGTGCGACTTCTCATTTTTGTTCACAATATACATTAACGATTTAGACTTTGGAATCAAAAACACAATTTCTAAATTTGCGGATGATACCAAATTGGGGGGGATAGTCAATACTGAGGAGGACTGCAACAAATTACAGGAGGACATTAATAAACTTGCAGAATGGGCAAATAATTGGCAAATGAAGTTCAACACAGATAAATGTGAGGTATTACATTTTGGTAGGAAGAATAGAGAGGTCACATATCACTTGGCAGGTGTGAGTCTCGATGGAGTAGAGGAACAAAGGGATCTTGGAGTACAAATACACAAATCACTAAAAGTTGCGCCACAGGTTAGCAAGGCCATAAAAAAAGAAAACCAAGCACTCGGGTTTATTTCTAGAGGGATAGAATTGAAAAGTAGGGGAGTTATGCTTAACCTGTATCGAACCTTGGTTAGACCACACTTGGAGTACTGTGTGCAGTTCTGGTCACCATATTATAAAAAGGATATAGAGGCACTGGAGAGGGTGCAGAGAAGATTTAGAAAGATGATACCAGAAATGTGAGGGTATATATATCAGGAAAGGATGAACAGGCTGGGTCTCTTCTCTCTTGAAAAAAGACGGCTGAGGGGTGACCTAATAGAGGTCTTTAAAATTAAGAAAGGTGTTGATAGAGTGGATACAGAGAGACTGTTTCCACTTGTGGGGAAGAGCAGAACTAGAGGCCATCAATATAAGATAGTCATCAAGAAATCAAATAGGGAATTCAGAAGAAACTTCTTTACCCAAAGAGTGGTGAGAATGTGGAACAGGGAGTAGTTGAAGTGAATAGTATAGATGCATTTAAGGGGAGGCTGGACAAGCATATGAGGGAGAAGGGAATAGAGGGTTACACTGATAGATTTAGATGAGGAAAGACGGGAGGAGGCTCGAGTGGAGTATAACGCCAGCATGGACTGGTTGGGCTGAATGGCCTGTTTCTGTGCCGTATATCCTATGTAATCATAAGTGCATGAAATCACTGCACAAAACTGCGTTATTATAGCTTTTCAAATCTGCCTGTTCACAGGAACATAAAAACTCCATATCAGACCTCAGTTGAAGCACTTTCTGTAGTTCTGGGCACTTAATATAGAAAAGGGGTTATTTTTGTATTCATTCTCAGGATATGGGCCTCGCTAGCCCACCCCTAGATACAGAAGCAAGCAACAAAGATGATTTAAGGTATCAGGAATTATGAAAATTGTACTGAAGGTCAAGGAGTTTAGTTTCCATTTGGAAAAGAGACTTTGAAGTGACCTAATTAGGAAGGAAACTGACGAAAACTGATCCAGGCAAATTGTTCACTCTAACTTTTTCATCCAAAAAAAATGGAGTTGTAGAATAAATTACCATAGAAGACCATTGATGCAGACAGTATAATTGGGTTTAGGAGACGATTAGATGTGTTTCTGGAGATTGGCAATTCTGCAGTTCAGTGGTAGCTGTCTCGCCTCTGAGTCAGAAGGTTGTGGGTTCAGTGCTCTCTCCAGAGACTTGAGCACATAATCCAGACTGACCGGCTGCGGCAGCAGTGAGAGCGGCCCTGGGTGGAGCCTGAGCGAGGACAGTGAGGAGTATAAGGAGTGGGAGAGCGAGCGAGGCCCAGACTCACCAACAGCAGTGAGAGCGGCCCTGGGTGGAGCCTGAGCGAGGACAGTGAGGAGTATAAGGAGTGGGAGAGAGAGCGAGGCCCAGACTCACCGGCAGCAGCGAGAGCGGCCCTGGGTAGAGCCTGAGCGAGGACAGTGAGGAGTATAAGGAGTGGGAGAGCGAGCGAGGCCCAGACTCACCAACAGCAGTGAGAGCGGCCCTGGGTGGAGCCTGAGCGAGGACAGTGAGGAGTATAAGGAGTGGGAGAGAGAGCGAGGCCCAGACTCACCGGCAGCAGCGAGAGCGGCCCTGGGTAGAGCCTGAGCGAGGACAGTGAGGAGTATAAGGAGCGGGAGAGCGAGCGAGGCCCAGACTCACCGGCAGCAGCAGCAGCAAGAGCAAAAAAAACACAAGGAATGACGTCACAGGATAGCTGGTAACTGATTGGTTGGTAAAGGTCACATCATTTTTCTTTGCTATTCAGGATCGGGGTCAGTGAGTATCACTTTTTTTTTGTCTGTTGTCTTTTAGTCTTTAACTAAGGGCAGAGAGGTATACTAAAAACTCTAGTTAATTAATCTAATAACTAGTGGCATGGCAGGGCAGCTCAGTCCCGTGGAGTGCACATCCTGTGCCATGCGGGAAGTCCTGGACGCTTCGCGTAGCCTGGACGACCACATGTGCAGGAAGTGTCACCAGCTCCAGCAACTCGAGCTCCCGGTTTTCGGAGCTTGAGCGGCGGCTGGAGTCACTGCGGTGCATCCGCGAGGCTGAGAACTTCATGGACAGCACGTTTCTAGAGGTGGCCACCTCGCAGCTTAAGAGTGTGCAGGCAGAGATGGAATGGGTGACCACCAGACAGAGGAGGAGGACCAGGCAGGTAGTGCAGGACTCCCCGGAGTGCATCTCGCTCTCCAACCAGTATTCTGTTCTGAGTACTGGTGGGGGCGATGGTCCCACTGAGGAGTGCAGCCAGATCCAAGTCCACGGCACCACAGGTTCCTCAGCTGCACAGGGGGTGGAGGAAGACAAATGGAAGAGCAATAGTGGTAGGGGATTCGATAGTCAGGGGAGCAGACAGGCGTTTCTACAGCCGCAGACGTGACTCCAGGATGGTTTGTTGCCTCCCTGGTGCCAGGGCCAAGGATGTCACCGAGCAGCTGCAGGACACTCTGAGGGGGGAGGGTGAACAGCCAGAGGTTGTGGTCCATATCGGTACCAATGACATAGGTAGAAAGAGGGATGAGGTCCTGCAGGCAGAGTTTAGGGAGCTCGGAAAGAGATTAAAAAGAAAGACCTCAAAGGTAGTAATCTCTGGATTCCTCCCAGTGCCACGTGCTAGTGAGTACAGAAACAGGAGGATAGAGCAGATGACTGCGAGTGATGGTGCAGGTGGGAGGGCTTTAGATTCCTGAGGCATTGGGACCATTTCTGGTGGAGGTGGGACCTGTACAAGCCGGACGGGATGCACCTCAACAGAGCCGGGACCAATATCCTCACAGGGGGGTTTGCTAGTGCTGTTGGAGGGGGGTTTAAACTAGCTTGGCAGGAGGATGAGAACCTGAAATAGATTCAGAAGGGAGAGAAGCAAAGCTGAAATTGGAAAGCAGAAAAGTAGAAAGTGAATTTGGAACACAGAGGAAGCAAGGGCTAGAAAATAGAAAACAAGGGAGTTTGGCAGTACGAAATGGTATATACTTCAATGCAAGGAGTATAGGGAATAAGGCAGATGAGCTGAGAGCACAGATAGACACTTGGGAGTATGATATTAAAGCTATTACTGAGACATGACTGAAAGAGAGGCAGGTATGACAGCTCAACATTCCTGGTTACAGGGTTTTCAGACGGGATAGAGAGGGAGGTAAAAAAGGAGGGGGGTCGCAGTATTGAATAAAGAAACAATTACAGCTGTGAGGAGGGGTGATATGTTAGAAGGATTATCAAATGAGGCCATCTGGGTTGAATTGAAGAACAAAAAAGGGGGCGATCACACTGCTGGGAGTGTACTATAGACCCCCAAACAGTCAGAGGGTGATAGAAGAGCAAATATGTAGACAAATTTCTGAGAAGTGAAAAAACTATAGGGCAATAATAGTAGGGGATTTCAACGACCCTAATATTAACTGGATAAAATCAGTGTGAAAGGTATAGAGGGTACAGAATTCCTAAAATGCTTTCAGGAGAACTTTTTTAGCCAGTATGTAACAAGCCCAACAAGGGAGGGGGCGGTTCTGGACCTAGTTTTATGGAATGAAGCTGGGCAGGTGGAAGGGGTATCAGTGGGAGAGTATTTTGGTGCTAGTGATCATAATTCAGTTAGATTTAGGGTAGTTATGGAAAAGGACAAAGATAGACTAGGAATAAAAGTTCTCAATTGGGGAAAAGCCAATTTTACTAAGCTGAAATGGAATTTAGCCAAAGTGGACTGGAAACAGCTACTTGAAGGTAAATCAAGTAGGCATTCAAGGAGGACATCCTGAGGGTTCAGAGCAAGTATGTTTCCTTAAAGAAAAAGGGTGGGACTAACAAATCTAGAGCCCCCTGGATGTCAAGGGACATACAGGGTAGAATAAAGAAAAAAAGGAAGGCTTATGACAGATACCGAGGACTCAATATTGCAGAAACTCTAGAGGAGTATAGAAAGTGCAGGGGTGCAATTAAAAAGGAAATTAGGAAAGCAAAGAGAGAGCATGAAAAACTTTTGGCAAGTAAAATCAAGGAAAACCCAAAGATGTTTTATAAATACATTAAGAGCAAGAGAACAACTAAAATAAGAGTACGGCCTATTTGAGACCATAAAGGTAATCTGTGTGTGGAGGCGGAAGATGTGGGTATGGTTCTTAATGAATACTTTGCGTCTGTTTTCACAAAAGAGAGGGGCGAAGCAGACATTGCAATCAGGGAGGAGGAGTGTGAAATATTCGATGAAATAAACATAGTGAGAGAGGAAGTATTAAGGGGCTTAGCAGCTTTGAAAGTGGATAAATCCCCAGGCCCCGGATGAAATGTATCCCAGACTGTTAAGAGAAGCAAAAGAGGAAATAGCAGAGGCTCTGACTATCATTTTCCAATCCTCTCTGGCTTCAGGTGTGGTGCCGGAGGACTGCTAACGTTGTACCTTTGTTTAAAAAAGGAGAAAGGGATAAACCGAGTAATTACAGGCCAGTCAGCCTAACCTCGGTGGTGGGAAAATTATTGAAAAAAGTTCTGAGGGACAGGATAAATCTTCATTTAGAAAGACACCAATTAATCAAGGACAGTCAGCATGGATTTGTTAAGGGAAGGTTGTGTCTGACTAACTTGATTGAATTTTTTGAGGAGGTAACAAGGAGGGTTGATGAGGGTAGTGCGTTTGATGTAGTGTCTATGGACTTTAGCAAGGCCTTTGACAAGGTCCCACATGGCAGATTGGTCACAAAAGTGAAAGCCCATGGGATCCAGGGCAAAGTGACAAGTTGGATCCAAAATTGGCTCAGAGGCAGGAAGCAAAGGGTAATGGTTGATGGGTGTTTTTGTGACTGGAAGGCTGTTTCCAGTGGGGTTCCGCAGGGCTCAGTACTAGGTCCCTTGCTTTTTGTGGTATATATCAATGATTTAGACTTGAATGTAGGGGGTATGATTAAGAAGTTTGCAGATGATACTAAAATCGGCTGTGTGGTTGATACTGAAGAAGCTGTAGACTGCAGGAAGATATCAATGAACTGGTCAGGTGGGCAGAACAATGGCAAATGGAATTCAATCCGGAGAAGTGTGAGGTAATGCATTTGGGATGGGCTAACAAGGCAAGGGAATACACTATAAATGGTAGGACACTGAGAAGTGTAGAGGAACAAAGGGACCTTGGAGTGCAGGTCCACAGATCCTTGAAGGTAGCAGGCCAAGTAGGTAAGGTGGTTAAAAAGGCATACGGAATACTTGCCTTTATTAGCCGAGGCATAGAATACAAGAGCAGGGGGGTTATGCTTCAACTGTATAAAACACTAGTTAGGTCACAGCTAGAGTACTGCGTGCAGTTCTGGTCACCACATTACAGGAAAGATGTGATTGCACTAGAGAGGGTACAGAGGAGATTTACGAGGATGTTGCCTGGACTGGGGAATTTTAGCTATGAGGAAAGATTGGATAGGCTGGGGTTGTTTTCTTTGGAACAGAGGAGGCTGAGGGGAGACCTTATTGAGGTGTATAAAATTATGAGGGGCCTAGATAAAGTGGATAGAAAGGACCTATTTCCCCTAGCAGAGGGGTCAACAACCATGGGGCATAGATTTAAAGTAACTAGTCGGAGGTTTATAGGGGATTTGAGGAGAATTTTTTTCACCCAGAGGGTGGTGGGGGGTCTGGAACTCACTTCCTGAAAGGGTGGGAGAGGCAGAAACCCGCACCACATTTAAAAAGTGCTTGGATGTGCACTTGAAGTGCCGTAACCTGCAGGGCTACGGACCAAGAGCTGGAAAGTGGGATTTGGCTGGATAGCTCTTTGTCGGCCGGCACGGACACAATGGGCCAAAATGGCCGCCTTCCGTGCTGTAAATTTCTATGAGAAGTCGCACAACACCAGGTTATAGTCCAACAGTGATTTCAAATAAAACTGTTGGACTATAACCTGGTGTTGTGCGACTTCTCACATTTGTCCACCCCAGTCCAACACCGGCATCTCCACATCGTAAATTTCTATGATTCTTCTATGATTCTATGACACTTCAGTGCAGTACTGAGGGAGCGCTACACTGTCAGGGTTCTGTCTTTTGGATGAGATGTTAAACCGAGGCCCCGTCTGCCCTCTCAGGTGGACGTAAAAAGATCCCAAGGCACTATTCGAAGAAGAGCAGGGGAGTTATCCCTGGTGTCCCAGCCAATATTTATCCCTCAATCAACATTAAAAAAAAAATGATCTGGTCATTATCACATTACTGTTTGTGGGAGCTTGCTGTGCACAAATTGGCTACCGCGTTTCCTACATTACAATAGTGACTACACTTCAAAAGTACTTCCTTGGCTGTAATGCGCTTTGGGACATCCTGAGGTTGTGAAAGGCGCTGTATAAATGCAAGTCATTCTTTCTTTTAAAAGATCCCATGGAACCATTCAGAAGAAAGACCAGTATCCTGGCCAACATCATTCCTTCAACCAAGTTCTTTCTTTCTGAACACTCCGAGGAATATGGTGCAGTGGTGAACGGATGGGTTTGGTCTCTGTGAACGGTCTGGGCCAAATGGTCTGTTTCTGTTCCTAAATATACTTGCATGTGGGAGTCCCCAGGGCACAAAAGAACTTCAGCTCATTAAGACTGTCCAGCCAGAAATGTTGTCAAATATTAATTTAATACAACAGTTACCCTGTTGAGACTGGCAGACCTTATTAACTGGCAACTGGCACTTCCAGACAAGCTCGATCAATTAAAAATCGCTACTTCAGTGATGCCTGGTTTCATCCTGTGGGAGGATGTACAAACCCTACCAGTTATTTCTCACACCTCAGGCAATGGCCCAGATTCTAAGTCACAAGGGTGTACAAACAGGGGTCAGGTCTCAAATTTCATATACGCAATCCCCATACAGAAAAGATGCAGGCAGTACCAATGAGCCAAGTTCGTAACCCCAATCCCAATTCCCAGCACCCACAGAGCGTAGAAACATCGCTAAGCAATGGAAGCGGCAGCCAATCTTTACCATGGCCCAAGAAAGGTGGCTTGAAAGCCGTCAAATTTTGGACGGGGTCCACAAAACCCAGCAGTCACTCACCGATCTCCAGTGCACTGTGTCCAGCCCGCTGTACAAGAACAGGCATGTGGTGTGCGTCAAGACTGCCCGATTTAATTCCACAAGGAATTTACATCCTAGGATACAATAGAATGTCAGCCATGGCTAAGTTGGTAGCACCCTTGCCCCTGAGTCCGAAGTTGTGGGTTTAAGTCCCACTCCAGACACTTGAGCACATAATCCAGGCTGACACTCCAGTGCAGTGCTGAGGGAGTGCTGCACTGTCTGAGGTGCCGCCTTTCAGATGAGACAATAAACTGAGGCCCCGTCTGCTCTCTCTGGTGGACGTAAAAGATCCCATGGCACTATTTCAAAGAAGAGCAGGGGAGTTATCCCTGGTGTCCTGGCCAATATTTATCCCTCAATCAACATCACTTAACAGATTATTTGGTCATTATCACATTGCTGTTTGTGGGAGCTTGCTGTGCGCAATTTGGCTGTCACGTATCCTACATTACAGCAGTGACTACACTTCAAAAAAAGGTATTTTCATTGGCTGTAAAGCGCTTTAGGACATCCAGTGGTTGTGAAAGGCGCTATATAAATGCAAGTTTTTCTTTCTTTTAAATCTCAAATATAATTGGGGGAGGAAACAAAACCTATTGTAAAAACAGTACGGGGGGAAAGGTATATGTGGTACCATTGCAATGGATCCCAGGGAAAAATGAGCAGGGAGCAGGCAACAACCCACTTACCTGAAGACCACAACATAGGTAACAACCCTGTAACTCACAGGGGCTCCCCCTTTCTATCAGTGGATAACACCCATGGTAGGATGGCACACAGGACACAACCATGGACCTGCACCCACAACACAACTCCAACCTATGCTGTGGCTGAAGTTAAAACTATCTCCCTGAATGTTAAGGGACTCAAACGCCCAATCGCAATGGGAAGAAAATCATCACTTACGTCAAAAATAGAACAAAGAGACAGGCTATTTCTGCAGGAGAGCCACCTCACCCCTTCAGAACCTATCAAGCTCATGAGAAATTCAGTGGCACAACCAGCAACAGTCTCTGACTCATCCAAAAATACAGAAATTGCTATGCTGATTAAAAAGCATCTCAACTTCAGGCCGGAAATGACCATCACCAGAAAGCATGACTGTTCAATCCTGTTAAAGGGTTGAATAGTAGAAGAGTTGGTCACAGTGTTTCAACTAGGGTTGTATTCCCTGGAATTTAGACGGTTAAGGTGTGATTTGATCAAAGTTTTCGAGATATTAAGGGGAACTGATAGGGTAGATGGAGAGAAACAATTTCCGCTGGTTGGGGAATCTAGGACTAGGGGACATAGCCTAAAAATTAGAGCCAGGCCTTTCAGGAGTGAAGTTAGGAAACACTTCTACACACAAAGGGTGGTAGAAGTTTGGAACTCTCTTCCACAAACGGCAATTGATGCTAGATCAATTGTTCATTTTAAATCTGAGATTGATAGATTTTTGTTAACCAAAGGTATTAAGAGATATGGGGCAAAGGCGGGTATATGGAGTTAGGTCGCAGATCAGCCATGATCTCATTGAATGGTGGAACAGGCTCGAGGGGCTAAATGGCCTACTCCTGTTCCTATGTTCCTATGTATGGCGCAAATGTGGACTTCCCCACATTCACCACAATGGCATTCCTTTCACTCGCAGACCACATGGAAGACAGAGTGATTGTTGAGAGGAGACCTAAACTGTGTCATGCACCATCAGTTGGATAGGTTTCCAGCAAGTAGGGGTCATCCAGGGCAAGCAACCAAAACAATTCAAGAACAGTATCATGACTTCAGCCTTTTCGATATATGGAAGGCACTGCCTGAAAGGGCGGTGGAATCAGGTTCAGTAGTAACTTTCAAAAGTGAATTGGATATATAACTTGAAAAATAAATATTTGCAGGGCTATGGGGAAAGAGCAGGGGGAGTGGGACTAATTGGATAACTCTTTCAAAGAGCCGGCACAAGCACAATGGGCCAAATGTCTTCCTTCTGTGCTGTGTGGCTCAGTGATAGCACTCTTGCCTCTAAGTCAGAAAGTTGTGGCTTCATAGTCCCACTCCAGAGACTTGAGCACAAAATCTAGGCTGACACGTCAGTCTAGTTCTGAGGGAGTGCTGCACTGTCGGAGGTGCCTCTTTTGGATGAGAGGTTATTTCAAGGTCGTGAAAGTTCTCTATAAATGCAACTCTTACTTTCTTTCTTACGTTTCTGTATTTGTTATCGCTCTCTTTCCCCTTTCTCCCTCTCTCTTCCTCTGCTTCTTCACCTCCCTCCGTCTTCCCCCTACCCTCCTAATTAGGTGAAGGAGTCAGCCAAGTGCATCAAATAATGTTCTGCCTCAAGATGCACATGAATGAAAATAATTCCGATCCCCTCAACCATTCAGGGTATATTACAAAGCAAACAAGCAATCCAAACTTTCAAGTGCACAGTTTCACTTGTCGCACAAGCGGACATTCATGGTGTGCCAGCCTTCAGAAATGGACCACAAAGTATTGCTGTCCGCTGAGGACATCTTACTGAACACGACTCAACCCACCGCATAACTTCTCAGCATCTTTCAACGCATCAAGGACTTCAGCCAACTTGTGGGATACAAAGAAGGAAGGATTCATTGTGAAAGAAGGAATGTGCATTTCATAGTGCCTTGTCATGCCCTCAGTCTGTCTCAAAGCCCTTCCCTTTGAAGTGTAGTCGCTGTTATGTAGGCAAATGCAGCAGCCAAATCGCACACAGCATAATCTCACAAAAAGCAAATGCGATGAAAGACTAATCTGTTATTAGAGGGAAAATGTTGGCCAGGACACCAGTAGAATCCCTATTTGGTTTCCAATAATGCCGTCCAGCTCAGCAGACAGACAAGGGCCGAGGCTTCAGATCTGCTGCTCTGCCAGTGTTAACTGGGTGGATAGAGTGGGAATTGGCACGGGGACAAACTCTGCGGCACCCCTGCCCGTTTTCCCAGCGGATTAGATTTCCACTGGAAGGGACATCAGGCCCACTGGCGCTGTCCAGTGAAAAGATGCAAATGAGACATGGGATGGGTGTGGAAAAACTGCTGGAACAGCATCACAATCGGGTGACATATTTCAGCCGTCGCCTGCCCCTTCCTACTCCTCCGTCTCCTGCACCTTCTGCCACGGGCACCCCCAGAAGTCTTGTAACTTCCTCCGGCCCTACAACCCTCCAAGAACTCTGTGTTCCTCCAACTCTGGCCTCTTGCGCACCCCCCACTTCCTTCACCCCACCACTGGCGGCCGTGCCTTCAGCTGTCTAGACCCTAACCTCTGCCATACCCTCCCCAATCCTCTTTACCTTGATCTCCTCTTTTAAGGCATCTTAACACCTACCTCACCTGTCCTGATGTCTCCTTATGTGGCTCGGTGTCACTTTTTTGTCTGCTTATACTCCTGTGAAGCACCTTGGGACGTTTTATTACATTAAAGGCGCTATATAAATGCAACTTGTTGTTGCTTTCTCCATGCGGGTGGGGAGGGGTCAGAGGTCTGATGTTTGCCCGCATGGCGTTTCTCTCCCTCGTATGGTCATAAAAAGGGAATGCAGGCTGGGTAAGAGACAGCGATGTGGTTGAGACCACAGGAATAAAAAGGAATGGAGCACGCGGCTCAGAAAGACTAACTGTTGCCGCTCGCAAAGTCTTAAAATCACACATCCCACCTCCGTGTGTGGGCATGCAGGCAGGGACAACTGTCCCTTTAAGCAGCTGCGGGACATTTAAACTCTGCCACCTCTTTAATGTTTAATTCAGCGAATAATGACTGATGTCATCATCATTAAGAGGTAACAAGTGCCCCCTTCTTAAAGGGGCACACCCAATAAACTGTAAATTATGCAAATTTGTAAATGGAGCTTATCAAATCAGAGTGTCAGCTATGGCTCAGTGGGTAGCACACTTGCCTCGGAGTCAGAAAGGTTGTGAGGTTCAAGTCCCGCTCATCAGAGACTTGAGCACAAAAATCTAGGCTGACACTCCAGTGCAGTGCTGAGGGAGTGCTGCACTGTCGAAGGTGCCGTCTTTCAGATATGACGTTAAACCGAGGCCCCGTCTGCTCTCTCAGGTGGACGTTAAAGATCCCATGGCACAATTTTGAAGAAGAGCAGGGGAGTTATCCCTGGTGTCGTGGCCAATATTTATCCCTCATTCAATATCACTAAAAAACAGATTATCTGGTCATTATCACATTGCTGTTTGTGGGAGCTTGCTGTGCGCAAATTGGCTGCTGCGTTTCCTACATTACAACAGTGACAACACTTTAAAAAAGTACTCCATTGGCTGTAAAGCGCTTTGGGACGTCCGGTGGTCGTAAAAGGCTCTATATAAATGCAAGTCTTTTTTCTTTTTTAATTAAGATTTGGTCCCGGGGGGGTGATGAAGCACTGCAGTCCATCCAGTGCCCCCTGGCCTCAGGTGTATCAATGAACACTGCGTGCGCTCTCTCCAGGGACACCTGGGCGCGGACGTAGCTGCAGAAGAGAGGTGGGCAGTCTGGCCGTGAAGGGACGTCCTGAGGTCCTGAAAGTTGCTGAAGAAATGTGCATTCTTTTCTTGAAAGCAACTTTTTGTACTGCAACATTACGCCTCTGCTTCCAAGCTCCATCTTCAGGCTAATACAGTCTGGACCACACTGGTTGCCTAATTGATATATTGTCAGAAACTGATTGTTAAGGGACCATGTCCAAATTGCATACTCAAATTGATTTGGAATTTTGTCAATTGCTGTAATAAGGGAACATCAATAAATTGGTTACACTATATCATAACAGACTGCTATCAGGTCAATGACAAGCCTTCCCGACTCCTCAGAAGGAGGGCAACATTAACAAAACCTGACAACCTGTCCAAATTAAAAATGCATGTCGGGAAATGTTTGGGGTGAAAATATAACCAAAAAGCTGAGGAGCAGCTCCTTCAGATGGTGGAATAGGAACTGTGACCCCTGGCATGGCACATAGATGTGGACAACTGTTTTGGCCTGGCCCCTGAACTGGCATATGCCCAGGACATTGGTGAAGTGTCTCTCGTATTGATTGGATGCCACTGTGTGGTACAGCAAACTCCGCCCCAGGTCCCCAGTAGTATGAGGCTGAATCCCAGATAAGAAGAAAGAACTTGGATTTATATAGCGCCTTTCACAACCTCAGGACATCCCAAAGCGCTTTACAGGCAGTGATGTACATTTTAAGTGTAGTCACTACTATGGGAGGAAGGAGATGGAAGGGCAGGGGGAGGAAGAGCAGACGGGAGTAGGGGAGGGGAAGAGATGCCACAGGTAGCTCAGGATTGAATAGTGGAGATGTGAAGTTGAAAAAATATTCAGTATTTTTGGGAATCAGGCAGTAATTGTGTAGCACTTTTCCTCTATAAACTTAACGTCATCCAAAACTCTGCTGCTAACTCGCACCAAGTCCCGTTCACCCATCACCCCTGTGCTCGCTGACCTACATTGGCTCCCAGTTAAGCAACACCTCGATTTAAAAATTCTCAACCTTGTTTTCAAATCCCTCCGTGGCCTCGCCCCTCTCTATCTCTGTAACCTCCTCCAACCCCACAACCCTCCGGGATCTCTGCGCTCCTCCAATTCTGGCCTCTTGTGCATCCCCGATTTTAATCGCTCCACCATTGGCGGCCGTGCCTTCAGCTGCCGAGGCCCTAAGCTCTAGAATTCCCTCCCTAAACCTCTTCGCCTCTCTACTTCTCTTTCCTCCTTTAAGACGCTCCTTATAACCTACCTCGTTGACCAAGCTGCCCTAACATCCCCTTATGTGGCTCGATGTCAAATTTTGTTTGATAACCCTCCTGTGAAGCCTCTTGGGACGTTTTACTATGTTAAAGGTGCTATATAAATGCTAGTAGCTGTTGTTGTTGTCAACTGACTTAGGTGGAGTCTGTGACAGGACACACTGCTCATGGTCTTTGGAAGGTGAGGACTTGTTGCCCTAAGTGGCCGTTTCTCTTTCTTGCATTGTTGAAACAAACATTCCTAGTTCAACTATTTTTTTCACGTGCCTGCATTTCATGGCAGGAGCCCTGAAGTGACACCATGGCCAGGCATGAGCGCACAGGTTAGCGTTCCTGCAGCTGATAACTATCGGTGCACTACTAGAACCTGTGACCCGCCTCTCACGATGAACAGGTCACTGTCAACTTTTAACAACTTCACTGTGCGCAATTAATTTTAGGAATAGCACGCCCTCTTACCTGGACATTGTGGACACTTACACTTCTAGTGGTGTCAGCTGTGGCTCAGTGGGTAACACACTCACCTCTGAGTCTAGGAGGTTGTGGCTTCAAGTCCCACTCATAGAGCAAAAAAATCAAGGCTGACACTCCAGTGCAGCACTGAGGGAATAGAAACACTATCTTCTCCAAGTTGCCTTCTGAACTACACACCATCCTGACTTGGACATATATCATCTTCGCTGGGTCAAAATCCTGCAACTCCCTCCCTAACAGCATTGTGGGACTCCCTTCATCACACAGACTGCAGCGGTCATTTTGTCCGTATTCCACCCTATTCTAAAGTCCATATTACATTCAGTTTAATCACTATATTTTTCTCCTTTGATCTAATAGGCTGCTCCCACCTTATGCCCTTCATTTCACACAAGTATTTAATGGATGTATACACCTTTCTGTCAAATCAGTCAGAAGCAAGTGTTCACCATTTTATCTGAATTGCCGGAGTGATCAAAACCTCCTCAAAACGCCTATAGCTGTCATCACAAATAGCAACTGACTTCATTGGTTTCATTGGAAAGTGGTTCAACTTAAAACATTTCTCAAGAAGGAAACTACATCATAAATATCATTACAATGCCTTCTATATGCAATGCATCATTAGACCACTTGATCGCTGCCAAATATCACGTTCACCAATTTTTTCTGAGGGATGTTTAGTGCAGGGACACGGACATTTTCCATTTCCGACACCGCGCAGTGTCAGCATCTAGCACTCCCAGAACAGGCACAGCATGGGTTAGATACAGAATAAAGCCCCCTTTAAACTGCCTTTCAGCTCCAACGTCAGAAGAGCGTTCCCCGCTACACCAATGCGATCGCACCCAGGCTGCGACTTTCCATCTTCAGACGCTGCAGAGATACCTGTACGTCGAGAATCCTCCCAGATGGCGTGCGCTGGCGACGTTTTTCTTCCGCCAGCTGCACTGCCTCAATTACGACACGCAGCTCCTGTTTGTGAAACTGGGCGGTACACGTGCCTGCTTGCGGGAGCTGCCTGTCTTCTACCAGGAACTGCTATGGGTCTGGAACAAGGTCGCCTCCAGTCGGAGTTCTCCCCCGTCAGGAGTGGCGGCTGTCCTTCGGGAGCCGCTGCTCAGGAATCCGCACCTCCACGACCGTGGGTTCGGGTGGCTGGCGAAGGGCAGGGCTGTGTCTGGCAAGATGACCAGAGTCAGGGACCTGCTCGATGGCGGAGGAGCGGGCTGGATGGCGCCGGTGGAGCTGGCGCAGCGCCTGTCCTGGGCCAACGTCCGGCTCGCGGCCAAAGCCATCGAGTCGCTGAAAGTGGCACTGGGCCCTGACTCCACTAGGTGTATCCAGGAGGCTGAAGCACGTGGGGCGATCCCGTCCGAACCGACCCCCGTTTGGACGGAATTCCTCATCAGCCCCTGGCCCCGAAACCCCTCTCGGGAACCGGTGCCTCACAACTTGAGCTGTCTCGGGGAAATGCCCTCTGTGCCTTTTCATTCTGCACGGATGGGTTTCCTGTACAGGCTGCTCCTGCACACTCTCCACTTTGCCATCCTTGTCTGCCGTCCAGACACACCTTGGCGCACCATCTTGCCGTCTGGTGGAGGCGAGGGTCCCCAATGGAGGGCTCTCTACGCGGGAGTCCTCCCTTTATCTATTGGGGACTTGGCCTGGAGGGTGTTGCACGGAGCAGTCCCGTGCAGTAA
This sequence comes from Squalus acanthias, assembly GCA_030390025.1. Taxonomy (NCBI): domain Eukaryota; kingdom Metazoa; phylum Chordata; class Chondrichthyes; order Squaliformes; family Squalidae; genus Squalus; species Squalus acanthias. Next base: position 4,952,976 of record CM059439.1, on the reverse strand, counting down.
GGTTATTTTCTGCGGCCTGGAGGAGTCCGTGCTCCACGTATATACGGAATGTGAGAGGTTGCAGCCCCTCTTTCATTATTTGAGGGGGCTGCTCCTCGATTTTTGGCTGCACTTCAGTCCCACGCTCCTGATCTTTGGTCACCCGGTGCGGAGGAGAGCGGGCAGATCAGAGGACCTCCTCATAGGACTGCTCCTGGGCCTGGCCAAAGCGGCCATCAATTGGTCCAGGCGGCGGGCGGTCGAAGCGGTCGTTCGGCCCGACTGCCTGCCTCTTTTCCGCGGCCACGTTCGCGTCTGGGTGGCCCCGGAGATGGAGCACGTGGTGTCCGCCGGCACGCTCGAGGCCTTGCGCGACCGGTGGGCACCGTGGGCACTGGAGTGACTCATCACCCCGGCAACCAAATTTAAATTTAATTTAAGTTTCATTTAATGTTTTATTTGTTACAGTATTTTTGTTTAAGGGTTGCTCAAAGAGAGTACACCAATGCGATATTTCGCAATGTCCTACACCAGCCATTCTGTGATTGTCTGCCAATTGAGCGTTGGATTAGCAGCAGCTGGGGCTGTAGGCTCATGCTCATTAGGAACTGGATTGAGAATGCCCCAAACTCACTTTGTGCAAGACCCTTACACCTGCCAATCAGAGGAGAGATTTATCCTAACAGTCTGGGCTGGATACAAATGAAAGGCTCGTGTCAGCTGTGGCTCGGTCGGTAGCAACCTCACCTCTGATGTCAGAGAGTGGTGGGTTCTCAATCCCTGAGCACAAAATTCTAGGCAGACACTCCCAGTGCAGTACCGAGGGAGTGCTGCACTGTCGGAGTTGCCGTCTTTCAGATGAGATGTTAAACCGAGGCCCCATCTGCTCTCTCAGGCGGATGTAAAAGATCCCATGGCACTATTTCGAAGAAGAGCAGGGGGGTTATCCCCGGTGTCCTGGCCAATATTTATCCCTCAATTAACATCACTGAAACAGATTATTTGGTCAGTATCACATTGCTGTTTGTGGGAGCTTTCTGTGTGCAAATTGGCTGCCACGTTTCCTATATTACAACAGTGACTCCACTTCATAAAGTACCTCATTGGCTGTAAAGCGCTTTGGGACGTCCGGTGGTTGTGAAAGGCGCTGTAGAAATGCAGGTCTTTCTTTTAGTGCCCAACTCACTGCATCATTCATTTCTTTCTCTCTTTACCAATTATATTGCCTTGGATTAGTTTGGCAGTCAATAGGAGTTCACTAGCAATCCATCTCTTGTCACTTTATATTCATTTTTTTATTTTTGGTTGCCAAACTAAAATTGACAGTAACAGGAATTGATTATATTAGTTTGTTCTTGTACAGATGAATAAGGGTCGGCCCAAAATCATTTTCTTTAAGCTTGAACTATAAACTCTACCTTCCGCAACCCCCACCGCCCCCTCTTCCCATCCCGATGGTCTTCTGTTCCTGGTCTCCAGTGACCCCTGCTGGAAAATGCAGGCGTGCGTACATCGAACGAGGACAGGATCGGGCTCAGCACTGATGCACCCCATAGTCAAATAGCCAGCCTACAAACACTATCTAGGCTGACATAAGAAGAACCGGATGGTGACTGACATCTGCACAACTATACCTAGCAAGAGAGGACAGCAGATGGGAATGGAGAGGAGGATAGGAGAGGAGAGGAAAGAGGATGAGGAAAGGGGAGGGGAGGAGAGGAGAAAATAGGCCACGTTTAAAAAGTAACTATGTTTTGGGGGTAACTGCGTAACCATGCTTTTTGTTCAATCAGTTTTTTCCCTCCGTTCCTGAAACCATTGACTCCTTGCTGGAGTGTTAGCCTCAGCAGATTGCATTGGCAGGCTATTCACTATGGAGAGGCATCACAGCCCAGCCAGATGTTGGGAGCATGATCAGCTAAGATGCCCTTAGCGGTCAAATAGAAGAATGAACTTTGGTGGGCCGAAGGACCCATTCCACCTTTGATTTTTCTTATAATCTACACACATACACATACATACACAGTGAGGAAAAATACCAAACAGCGGCACCAACATGGCTTTCCTGTGTCTGAAATTGCATTTGAAAATGACCAACGAGAAGAAAGCAGCTCCCAAGAAGGGCGCCAAGAAAGCCTTGAATAAAGGGCCAGCAAAGGGTGGCAAGAAGCGGAGAAGGATGGAGGAAGGAAAGTGCTTCTTCCATCTACACCTACAAAGTGATGAAGCAGGTTCGCCCCGACATCGGCGTCGCCTCCGAGGCCACGAGGGCCATGGGCTCCTTTGTGAATGATATTTTCGAGCACATCCCAGGTGAGGTTTCCCGCCTGGTCCCCGTTACGACAAGCGCTGCGCCCTCAGCTCCCGGAGATCCAAAGCGCCGTGCAGTCCGCTGCTGCCCGGGGCGGGGAGCTGGCCAAGCGAGCGCCATGTCGAAAGAGACAACGGCTGTGTGACCAGATACACCAGCTCCAAGTAAAACACCGCAATGTACTGAAAGAACCTCAGCATACAGAAGAAAAAAAAACTGGACTCAAAACCCATTGTGTGCAAGCAATAAGTGCTCCTCTTTATAGCATCATTTAAAATGGCAGCTCTTCTACAAAGCAGATCTATATAAGGCAATGACTGGAACTAGGAGCATTCATCATAGAATGATACAGCACAGAATGAGGCCATTTGGCCCATTGTGCCTGTGCCGGCTCTTTGAAAGAGCTATTCAATTAGACTCACTTACCTGCTCTTTCCCCATAGCCCTGCAAATGTTTCCTTTTCAAGTATTTGTTGAATTACCTTTTGAAAGTTACTATTGAATCTGCTTCCACCACCCTTTCAGGCAGCGCATTCTAGATTGTAACAGAACATGGGGATAGCCACGTGAAAACATGACATTTGCAATGCCCATAATACTGTGTGTCTGGCATGGCCATTAGGGCAGAGGCTTTGGAGCTTTCAAAGCCTAAAAAGGCTGCATCTGTCAACATAAGAAGAATCCCAGAAACATCTCCAAACCTCAGCTTTCTGCTGGAAGTGGTAGCCAGATGAGGCGGATAATGATCACTTCACACCTGACTAATCGCAGGTTTGTACGGCTGCCAGAGGACAGGTCAGAACGCAATCCCGTGTGTGATGTGTTTTGTCTCTGCTCAGCTGCATGCATTCTAGGTGCTCCGTTCACATTAACCTTCGAAGCACTGAATAGGATCATAGGAACAGGAGGAGGCCATTGAGCTCCTCGAGCCTGCTCCACCATTCAAAGAGATCATGGCTGATCTGTGACCTAACTCCACATACCCGCCTTTGGCCCATATCCCTTCATACCATGGTTCAGCCTTCAGTCTGAGGGGCCACTAGGGTTGGTTGGACGTACAGTATTTATGGAGGTTTCATCATGTGACCTCCCACCTCCAAACTGTTCCACCCACCCTCACACTGCCGCCATCGGTCACCCGACACGTCCATCTTCATAGCGCACCGCCTTCCTACACCAATCCGAAAGCCGATTAGATGATTCTTGACTGTCAGTCAAACAGCCATTTTTTCCCTATCTCCAATATTTTATGTTTATAACGAATAGAAACAAAGAATTTGCATTTATATAGCGCTTTTCACAACCTCAGGACGTCCCAAAGCACTTTACAGCCAATGAAATACTTTTGAAGTGCAGTCACTGTTGTAATGTAGGAAATGTGGCAGCCAATTTGTGCACAGCAAGCTCCCACAAACAGCAATGTGATAGTGACCAGAAGTCTGTTTTAGTGATGTTGTTGAGGGATAAATGTTAACCAGGAGAACTTCTCTACTCTTCTTCGAATAGTGCCATGGGATCTTTTCCGTCCACCTGAGAGAGCAGACGGGGCCTCGGTTTAACATCTCATCTGAAAGATGGCATCTCCGACAGTGCAGCACTCCCTCAGTACTGCACTGGAGAGTCAGCCTAGATAAATGCAAGTCTACTTTTTTTAATACACATTTCCCTCATGTATCTCCCTCCACTCCACTACCCGCTGATCCCAGGCGTTACGGAACACTGCCGTCCTTCCCCTACATCCTCTGAAAAAATATCAAGCTGTGCTGTTAATATCTCCATAACCTTTGGCACCCCTTCTCAAAAGATATTGGTCCATTCCCTTTTTTAAAGGTGTCAATTAACTCGCAGTCAACGAACACCGCCACATAAAGAAAAACACAAGATTAACTGGTCATTCACCTTTGACCCTTTGTGGGAACTTGCTGTGCGTAAATCATCTACCTAACAACAGTAACTGAACTTCAATAATGATTCATTGGTCATCTCGGGCCTTGGCTAACGTGCTTCTTACTACAAGTTCTTCCTTCACCTTCCCTTTGAGCCTGTTCCACATGTCCATGGTTCTGTGGCGGGGGGGGCGGGGGGGGAACACGTATTCCCAAAAACTGATCTAAAACATAATTACGACAACTATTAAACTGCAGATCCACTGATCTGGCCCAGTGAAATTTGCATGTTGGCATTCTAAGACGTTACACGGGCCCTTTAAAACTTGGTCGAGGCAGCAACAAAATGAAAATCTGAGAAAGACGTAAAGGGACAGATCCACCAGCAGACACGGTAAGTGCACTAAAAGAGTCGTTTTATTATACAATGCATCGCACAATTGCATTCGCTATTTTTTTAATGAATGGGGGGGGGGGGGGAGAAAAAAAATGACATTCGAAACATTGAAAACATGTAATAAATCGCAAAAATTACAGCCTAATCGCACCGTAAGTTCACTTCATACAATGTGGCTCCTGTACAGCATACCCGAATCGCCATGGTGGCTGCAATGGCCTCGGTGGCAGCAGTAGGTATTACCATACCATGTACCCGTTAGGTGTCCTCATCTCAACACACCGTATGTGTCAGCAAATGGCGAAAGGAAAAGCTAAATTTAAATATTTGTCTGCAAAATACGTCTGTTTGTTTTTCTATATTTATATATATATGTATATATATCATATAAAACATTCCTGCATCTGCAGCCAAGATTAGAAAATAACGGAACAATAGTTGCTACGAACACAGCCATGTTACACTGTACAGTACCTGTTAAGACGCTAAGTGCAGCGAAAAGCATGAATGTTTCCTAGGCTGCATGGTTCATTTTAATAGTCAGGAGCTCAGTTGGGTTGAGATGGGGAAAACTGTAAGTTTCATAGCATGCACTCAGACACAGAAAAACTGATTGGTGTGTCTGACTGACCTCTTAAAAACTACCAACGCCATCCATTTGTCACATGTCGCCCACACGCGACAAGAGATAATGTTTTAAACATAAGGACATGTGTTAGCCATAGAGGTCCTGAAATCGCCCTGGGGCCTCCACCGGTCTCCAGCCACTCCTGGGAGTTTTCTCATTGACTTGTGGGGGGGGGGTGGATTTCAGTCCGACCCTTATAAGGCAAATGATGGGCAGGGCCTCGGGGCCAAGGAGTCCTTATGGGGATCGGGCGGGAAAGTGGAGTTGATGTAAAAGTTCAGCCATGATCTTATTGAATAGCGGAGCAGGCTCGAGGGACCGTCTGGCCTACTCCTGTTCCTATTTCTTAGGTTATTAAGCATGGAGTTCTTGCTGTTGGGACCCGGCGTTGTTATGACGGCCAGAATGTAGAGTGAGTGGAGATGTACCAGCCTCCACGAGGGTACTTGTGGGCCTCACTGGTGGGTCCAAACCAAGTATTTGGCCTAGACCCCCAAAGAGCTCAAAATGATTTTCATCATCCATTCACCCGGATCGACCCCATTACTCAGGCCAAAGGTTGATCTAGGCTGATTGTTAGGATTGGGGGGGGGAGTGGGGGGGGGGGGCAGTTCGAATTGGGTAACCCTGCCCCCAAGCGCAGAACCAAGCCAGAGGTTCCATGGGCACAGGTCAAGTGGGTGCCATGAGATGCCCCCAAAATGGCACTTGAACCCGCCTGCCTCCTGCTAATGAGGTGTCCTCCCAGTGACCCTGCAAACTCCGGCGAGTTGCTAACACTAGTACTGCCTAATACTCCACCACCGTGCCTATTGTTCCACAGTGATCAGGAGCAAGGGCCCTAATCAAAGGGACCAACCTCAGCATCGCTACCATCGCCCAAGGCAATTCAGCACAGACTAGGGATCGAATGTGGGGCTTTCCCAGCTTGTATCGTTACTGTAGCAGCACTAACCAGGAGAGGTCAGTGCAAGTCATTTATTCACCCAGTCCAAACATGATCTTTCCTCGTGCTTCCTTGGTGTAAAATATGTGAGAGCGGGCTCGATGACTTGGTGGGTGTTACAGTACAGATCACAAAGGCCGCAGATCTGATCCCTGATCTGCACTGAATTACCCTGGGGAATGGTAGTGGCGCTAAAATTGATCTCAAGCACCTAGAAATGAAAATCGGCCAGGGTCCCCGCTCCAGAACGCTGCCCAGTGGCCTTTGCTGGTAGTACACATGTATGGGCATTGGGGCAGGAAAGGACGGAGCTTTGCTGTGATGCCCTTTGTAGTAAAATAGCCTTTCACTGCTCACTGTAGTCTCACAGAGGAAGAATATCCAACGAGGGAGCTGCAGGTGACTGTAAAACCATATCCCAGCAGGATTCACCATCTTCAGTTATGTGGAGAGACTAGAGGAGTTGGTGTTGTTCTCCTTAGAGCAGAGAATGTTAAGGGGAGATTTAATAGAGGTGTTCAAAATTATTATGGGTTTTGATAGAGTAAATAAGGAGAAACTGCTTCTAATGGCAGGGGGGTCGGTAACCAGGGGACACAGATTGAAGGTAATTGGCAAAAGAACCAGAGGGGAGATGAGGAGAATTTTTTTACGCAGCGAGTTGTTGTGATCTCGAATGCACTGCCTGAAAGGGCGGTGGAAGCAGATTCAATAATAACTTTCAAAAGGGAGTTGGATATATACCTGAAGGGGAAAAAAATTGCAGGGCTACGGGGAAAGAGCATGGGAGTGGGACTAATTGGACAGCTTTTTCAAAGAGCCGGCAGAGGCACGATGGGCCGAATGGCCTCCTTCTGTGCTCATTGATTCAACATAGCAGGGAGGAACTACAAAAAACAAAAAAAACCACAAGGGCACTGATGCAGAAGGGACAGGTATTCTCTACACTGGAAGATCCCACTTCCTTAGTGTCAGTGGGACCTGGGGTATGTTTTGGAGGCCAGCGCGCCGAGTGAGATGAGAGGCACCAGCTGCTGTGATTCCATCGATATTTGTTACCTGACATGGGGTGAGGGGGTTGGCGTGGTGTGCTCAGGGCAACGATGCCAGGGTGAACCCAGCACTTTACCCCCCCCCCCCCCAAGGCTACACATCTAACACTGGCATTTCTGGGGTCTTTGGCAGGAGGTGGGGTGCCACAGATACCTCTACATACCACACAAGGCCAGCCATGTCACAGTGGGTCCCAATCCCAGCATAACCGCCGGGGATTGGACTCCTGCCGATTTTCAGGGCTAAACACATATAAGCCTGTCTAACCTTTCGAGCTCACAAAATCGAATTGCTGTAAATTAAACACAACCCGAGGTCAGTCAGAGTTGAATTGCTGTCTAGTGAGAGAAATTTGCAGATTGAAGGTGCTTGTAGATTTTCAGATCCAGGTCAGAAAAGAGAAAGCCTGAGATAATTAACTGTTTTAATGCTCTTGGTACTTTAAAGTCTGACATCAGAAGTATTATGGGGGGTCCTCATAATTTATGATATAGATAAATGCAGATAGATGAATATATATGGTTAACTATAAATACCTTATAGCTACAGAGATTGATAGATACAGAGATAAAGAGGTAGATACAATACATAGAGAGATAGATAGATATATACACAGAGATAAAGAGATGGATACAATATATAGAGATAGTTAGACAGATAGATAGACAGAGATTGATAGAGATAAAGAGATAGATAAAATAGAGAGAGAAAGAGATGGATACAATATATAGAGATCGTTAGATAGATAGACAGACACAGAGACTGATAGATAGAGATAAAGAGATAGATACAATAAATAGAGAGATAGACAGATAGAACTAATACATTTCTGCACACAAAACTATTAGTAGAATGCTGCAGACGAAAGTGCAGATCCCTCCTGAAGATGAGCTCCATCAACTATTGTTTCTTTACAGATTACAAGGGTAAAATTCAACACTTCGCCTTTGGATTTTCCCTCCGCAGTCAACCACCGACCGGTACTGAAACTTCAAACAAAGCACAGCCTGTCTCGGTGATTGAGTGACACGAGTGAGCTCAATGTACAGCGGGGAATTACCAGTTTCCATTAAACTAACTGCATTGTAAACAATACAAAGAGCGCGCCATAAAACCAAATACACAACAGCTCTGGAAATCATCAGGAGCTCCAGCCGAGCTCAAAGAGCCCTCAGCAGTCTACAACAATGTACCTTTCGCCCTTTAATGTAATGTTCTATTTATTATCGTCAAATCCAATGCTGCATTTTGATTACCCATCAATCCATATTAGAGTGACTCCATAACTGGTCAAATTATTTCTTTACTGTACGAAATATGCAGCGTGCATTTCACGTTTCTGTGAAGCAGAACAGGCAGCTCATGATTGGTCCATTTAGCAGCCCTGAATAGCAATTTATTTATAAGAACTTAGGATTCAAGTGGAAACGCAAGTAAAAACAGCAAGCCTCTACTTCATACTAGTCGGGTGCGGAGCAAAGTAATGCCCAGCTTCTCACGTTCCACTTAACAACAACTTGCATTTATACAGCGCCTTTACCACAGTAAAACGTCCCAAGGCGCTTCACAGGAAGGTAATCAGACAGAATTCGACACCGAGCCACATAAGACGACATTAGGACAGGTGACCAAAAGCTTGGTCAAAGAGGTAGGCCTTAAGGAGCGTCTCAAAGGAGGAGAGAGAGGTGGAGAGGTTTAGGGAGGGAATTCCAGAGCTTGTGATCTAGGTAGCTGAAGGCACGGCCGCCAGTGGTGGAGAGGAGAAAATCGAGGATGTGCAGGAGGCCTGAATTGGCTGGAAGAGGTTACAGAGATAAGGAGGGGTTCTTTCTCCTGATCACCGTCCTGTGACTCGCTATTAGTGCTATGCAGGTGTAGACATTAGTTGAGGACAGAGTTAGGTTCGGCCTTAATACCCTCTCCATCACCTCCCGCCCCGCCCACCCCCAACGTACACACTTGAACAGCTTGGCCGTGTTCGCTGTCCATGTCCACACGATTTAGGGAGGTCTTGGAGGGACCCTCCAGCATCTGTGCGACCAGGCCCAAGCAATATCTCCTCATGTGGCTCGGTGTCAAACTGTGTTCGATAATCGCTCCTGTGAAGCACCAAGGGACATTTTACTACGTTAAGAGTTGTTTGCTTAGCAACAGGAGACAGCAAGGCGTCAATGTCCTCAGGAGAGGGGACGGTATCACCAGGTGAAATAATGAAATATTGAAACAAGACTTGACTCCAAAGTTAACAGAGCAACGCCTGGTGACTTTGTGTGAGTGGAGGCGCTACGAAGGTCCCGGGTTCGGCTGAGTTCGTTGATCACGGCCCGGGCAGCTGTGGGGGCTCCACAACTGGCCTCAGCGGCCCCGAGGTGACAAAATAAGGAGGGTTGCGGCTCCTGCATGTCGCGCTCGGGTAGGACTCGGCTCGGCCACGATTCCTCCCACCCCTGCGGAATAAGAGCTCGCCCTCTCGGCTCGCTCGTGAAGAATGGCCGCTCGGGCAAGCTACCGGATGGTCTGCTACCCACCCCCCTCCCAGCAGGGGTCAGCGCCTTCATGACAGCAGAGGAAGAAGATTAAGGGAGGAGAACCGAGGTCAAGAAAGGGGGAGCTTGTACTGGGAACCTGTGAGAGCAAATTAATCCACATGGCTTATAATGAGGTAGTTGCTGTGATGGTGCAGCAAACTTGTAATGAATGTTAATTGGTAACACGGGCAAGAACAGAGTTTGTGGTAGGCAGGGTTAGGGTCCTTACTGTCAAACCAACTAATGACTATCCCCCTGAGGGGGTGGGGTGGTGGTGGTGGTGGTGGGGGGGGGGGGTTTGGAGATACCAGGGTTTCAATTAGCCTCATGGTGACACACCCGGCATTGAGAAATTGGAAGCGAGTTGATTCTCTGTGGCAGACGCTGCAATCCAAAACTTGAGCCAGTTATGTCCCTGGCACCCTCGGCTATTGTTGGTGGTTGGCCGGCCTAGTTCATTGATGAGATCTGGGACTGCGGGTTGGCCTGCCACTGGGGGCTAAGGTTCTTCCCACTGGCCTTTGGATAACTTTGGCAAGCTCAATGCCCTAATAAGTAAGAAGTCTCACAACACCAGGTTATAGTCCAACAGCTTTATTTGAAATCACAAGCTTTCGGAGCGCTGCTCCTTCGTCAGGTGATCAAGCTTGTGATTTCAAATAAAGCTGTTGGACTATAACCTGGTGTTGTGCGACTTCTCACTTTTGTCCACCCCAGTCCAACACCGGCATCTCCGCATCATGGCCCTAATAAGTAGGCCGCTCTGAGCTGGACAAACGCCCGTAAGCTTAGCAGTGCGCCAAAGTTCTCTGGGTTTAGGTTAAATGGGGTGTCTCTCTACAGCGAGAGCGACGCATTTCATCTCGGGCAAACAGAAAATCAACCCATGTGCATCTCTGAGTAGTTTGTTTTGGAGACTCTGAATCACGGTGAGGGCTTTCCATGTGTCACATACCTGGGCTGGCCAAAACGTTCACTGCAAAGGTAAAACTGAAAGTAGAAATTAATTGTTCAGATGTTCTAAGCTTGTGCAACATTGTACTCAAGTTCAGTTTTCGGAACTGTAAAGTTCCTTAGCATGTTAATATAAAGACATATTGAGGAAAGATTTCCTCAGCACATTGTGTAACAAAAAACATAACCCCCCCCCCCCCCCGCTTTATAACCAACGTTGCCACAAACTCAAAAGGAGAAACACATCTCTTTTCTGTCTGATCTCTACCTAAAGGTTACAAAACTTGATTTTTTTAAATTTTGTGCTTGAGAAGCAGTGATAGAATGTTATTGTTTATTGCGAGGGAAATTGAATACAAAAGTAGGGAGGTTATGCCTCAGTTATACAGGGCATTGGTGAGACTACATCTGGAGTACTGTGTACAGTATTGGTCTCCTTATTTAAGGATGTAAATGCGTTGGAAGCAGTTCAGAGAAGGTTTACCAGACTAATACCTGGAATGGGCGGGTTGTCTTATGAGGAAAGGTTGGATAGGCTAGGCTTGTATCCGCTGGAGTTTAGAAGAGTAAGAGGTGACTTGATTGAAACATATAGGTGCAGAAATTCCGATCCCTACGGGTGTGTACGCGCTGTGTACCCACCCGTAGGGACATCGGAAATGCCAGTTTTAGGCATGCACCACGCATGCGCTGGAAACCGGCATTTCCGATCTGTCAAGAAAGCTCTTGATAGATCCTCCAGCTGCCTGGGAGAAGGGCCTCTGCGGGTGGACAGTTCCGCTTTTTGGAGACCCTCCACCCGCAGAAAACACTTACAATTCTTGCACCTGGTAAAAGCAGGCGTAAGGCCTGCTTTTACCAGGATAAGAGTTGAAAAAAGTAAAAAAAAAAATTCCACTGATTTATCATTTAAAAATACTTTAAAGAAAGGTAAGTTTATTTTTAGCCCCGTTAAAAACTTTAATTATTTTTTTCCAAAAATAAAATTTTAGTTTAAAATACTTAATTTATTGTAATTTAAAGTCATTTTAAAAATGTGATGTTTTTTAAAAAAAATATTTAAAGTTTTACTATGTTTTGGGGGTGATCTCCATTCATATAATTGACAGGTCTTCCTGTCAAATGTATGAAGGGAGATTCCCTTCTGTGATTGGCTCCCCATGGCCCACGTGATCCCAGGGACGCTGCGAACGCCTGCGCCTCTGGGATACGTGGGCCCTGCGCACTTGGAGTTCGAGAGGTCCAGCAGCAGAACTCTGCGCCTCCCGGGAGCCCTCAGGTCCAGGCGCAGATTTTTCCAGATCGCAGCCCTCCGCCCGCGGGAGGCCTGCGATCGGAATATCTGGGCCATTAGATCCTGAGGGTGGATGTGGAGAGGATGTTTCCTCTTGTGGGAGAATCTAGAACTAGGGGTCACTGTTTAAAAATAAAGGGGTCGTCCATTTAATACAGAGATGAGGAGGAATTTTTTCTCACAGAAGGTTGAGAGTCTTTGGAACTCTCTTCCTCAGAGGGCGGTGGAAGCAGAGTCTTTGAATATTTTTAAGGCAGAGGTAGATAGATTCTTGGTAAGCAAGGGGGTGAAAGGTTATCGGGGGTAGGCGGGAATGTGGAGTAATCAGATCAGCCATGATCTTATTGAATGGCGGAGCAGGCTCGAGGGGCCGAGTGACCTACTCCTGCTCCTAATTCGTATGTTCGTATGGAATTATATAGAAAACCAAATTAAAAAAAAATATTACCTAACTAATAGCTAGAGAGAAAAATTCTTGTTAGGCAAGGGTATTAAGGGTTACGGAACCAAGGTGGGTAGATGGAGTTAAGATACAGGGTCAGTCATGATCGAACTGAATGGCGGAACAGGTTCGAGGGGCTGAATGGCCTCCTCCTGTTCCCATGTCCTTCCTGCGTTCCCGAAAGCTGCTTCCAGAATATGTGGAAAGACGGTGGTTTATGTTACTGCAATCCTCCCGCCCCCTGGGGATGCACTTTTAGCAACCTCTGTTCTGTGCTCTTAGTGAGGTTTCAGCACTGTGCCGAAGCCGATTCCAGACATGTGTTCCTTCTGGAAGCTGTTCTGACAACTTCCATCACATCAGGCAGGCAGGCTGGCTGCGGCTGCTCAACTAAAGCCGCGTGTGGCTCTGCTAGCAGGAGTCGACATCGCTTCACCCTCCACACCCGCCCCCCTCAGCCGCTTTCACGGCCGAAATATCTTTTAGTCTGAAAAGTCATTTCAGAATATGGCATTTTACTCTTTTAACAGTTTCCTGTGCGCTCAAGCTCTCGCGGGGAATGTAGAGAGGGTTCACAATCTGGATATTTTCCCCTCCTCTCGAGATAATCGGGGGTGGGGGAAACACAGAGCCGCTGATGCCAATCAGGGTGCGCTGGGACTGCAGAATATATATAGTCAAGGCCACAGGTCACAAGCTACAGGGAATCCGCTATTTATTGTTACTGGTTTATTTCACTAACACTAGAGCATAACTCAAGTCTTCAGGGTTTACGGAACCTAATTTAAAGCCCAAATGTCCTCTTTATTACGTTACGCCATAACTTGAAAGGCATATCAGATGATGTCTCCGGCACCGTGCAGCGATTACTTTCATACCCCAAAATACAGCTTTAATCTTAAAGAGATGCGCGCGTTCCGTTCACTTTGTGTTGTAGAGGAATGCAACATCTTTTATTTAAAACACATTGAACCACACAACAGGGAGAAACATATGATGAACATGGAATCTTTCACAAGGGAAGCGGTTACAGATTGCAACATCTGCAGCGGTTAGCGTCAGTACTGTACCCCCCCCCCCCCCCCCCCATCGCGTAAGAAAAAGCGGGCCATTTGTGGGGCTTTATTAGACACAGTGTGCGTTCGACATTACCCCAAACACGACCAAAATAATGCCTAATAATCTGCTCGCTCAGTGGGACGCGGGGCTGCAGCAGTCACGGAGAGTCCGCCGGCCATTCTGTAGGGAGAATGCGACACCTGCTGGCAAAAAAAAGGTAGGTGAATGTGCAAGCACCGAGTGGAGGGAGAGCACAGGCACACTCCAGATGTGCAGGTAGGGTTGCCAACTCTGGCAGGATATATTCCTGGAGGTTTCATCACAGGACCTCCTCCCTCCAACCGCCCCGCAACTCGCGCTGGACCGACATGCCCATCCTCATGGCGCAACCCTTTCCCAATCCAATTGGAAAGCAAACATCCGAAATAACAACAGAAAACGCTGGAAAAACTCAGCAGGCCAGGCAGCATCCGCGGAGAGAGAAACAAGAGTTAACGTTAATTCTGTTTCTCTCTCCACGGATGCTGCCTGGCCTGCTGAGTTTTTCCAGCGTTTTCTGTTGTTATTTCGGATTTCCAGCATCCGCAGTATTTTGCTATCGGAAAGCAAACATCATTTTCTTTCCCAACTCCAACATTTTTATAACTAATGATTTTTTTTCTCCCTGGGTTTTTGCTCCCAGCAGTGTCTGGGGGAGATTAATCTTCAATTGCTGGAGACTCCAGGGCAATCCTTGGGAGGGTTGGCAACCCTAGGTGTGTGGTGCCAATCTTCAGCCTTCCCGGGTTTTCACCGATAAGCGGTAACGGTGCAGCCACAGCACTTAAGGGGGCTGTGGTGTAAATTCACCATCACGCCCTCTGAGCCGGGAGCCGCTCTCAAAGCGAGCATAGGCCAGAGGTCAGACTCCGACACTGATTCTCTGACTCTTGCTCCCAGCTGGGAGAGCGGAGAGGGTGAATTTACCCTTAACTCCCTTTCCCAGGCTGAGCTAGATCCAAGTTCACGCCTTTCAATTTAAAACCCACCCTCTGTACATAGAAAATCTGTTATTTCTCTCTCCCAAACCATGCCACGATTCTAAGGTGGGACCAGTGGCTGTGCCTGCTGTGAAATTGATACTTAATCTAATCAGAAGCGATTATGAAATTTAGCTGAAGTTTTTCGAGCCTGCGGGGTGGGGGGGGGGGGGGGGGTTATGTTAAAAGCGTTAACGGCTCCTTTAAATAGTGGACCGGAGGGGGGGGGGGGGGGTCACACGTTACCACGCGATGCCCCTCGTTCACCAATGTCGTAATCAATCGATTCTAGGCTCAAAAATCTCCCAGCAGCGGCTGCCGAGCATTTCTGTGTGGGCGATCCCCTATAAGTATCGACGTGCTTCCAGTGACCATCCCACCGCCCCCCCCCCCCCCTTGTCCTATCAGCAAGAGTCAGTGTCAGCGAACCAATGCAAAAGAGAGTTATCATTGCAAGAAACGCTATTAAGAAACAAATGCAGAAAGATAGGGACAACATATAACTGTATGAAACATAAAATTCTGATGACACTTGCTCGCAGTGCGTGATATGGCTAAGTCCCGGCAGACACATATCTGATGGATTCCCTCCCTCCCTCCCCGGACTTCCGGGCCAATATTTATCCCTCAACCAACATCACTAAAAACAGTCATTTACCTCATTGCTATTTGTGGGACCTTGCTGGGCGCAAATTGGCTGCTTCGTTTCCTACATTACAACAGTGACTACACTTCAAAAAGTACTTGATTGGCTGTAAAGCGCTTTGGGACGTCCTGAGGTGGTGAAAACATAGAAACATAGAAACATAGAAAATAGGTACAGGAGTAGACCATTCGGTCCTTCGAGCCTGCACCGCCATTCAATGCGTTCATGGCTGAACATGCTACCTCAGTACCCCATTCCTGCTTTCTCGCCATACCCCTTGATCCCCCTAGTTGTGAGTGTTATATCTAACTCCCTTTTGAATATATTTAGCGAACTGGCCTCAACAACCTTCTGTGGAAGAGAATTCCATAGATTCACCACTCTCTGGGTGAAGAAGTTCCTCCTCAGCTCAGTCCTAAATGGCTTCCCCTTAATCCTTAGACTGTGACCCCTGGTTCTAGTTTTCCCTACCATTGGGAACATTCTGCCCGCATCTAATTTGTCTAAACCAGTCAGGATTTTAAATGTCTCTATAAGATCCCCCCTCATTCTTCTGAACTCCAGAGGATACAAGTTCAGTTGACCCAATCTTTCTTGATATGTCAGTCCGGCCATCCCAGGAATCAATCTAGTGAACCTTCGCTGCACTCCCTCAATAGCAAGAATGTCCTTCCTTAAGTTAGGAGACCAAAACTGCGCACAATACTCCAGGTGTGGCCTCACCAAGGCCCTGTACAACTGTAGCATCACCTCCCTACTCCTGTACTCAAATCCCCTTGCTATGAAGGCCATCATTCCGTTTGCTTTCTTGACTGCCTGCTGCACTTGCATTCCCACCTTCAGTGACTGATGTACCATGACGCCCAGGTCTCGTTGCACCTCCCCTTTCCCTAATCTGCCACCATTCAGGTAATAGTCCGCCTCTCTATTTTTACCACCAAAGTGGATAACCTCACATTTATCCACATTGTACTTCATCTGCCATACATTTGCCCATTCACCCAACCTGTCCAAGTCACTCTGTAGCCTCCTAGCATCCTCCTCATTGTTCACACTGCCTCCCAATTTAGTGTCATCCGCAAATTTGGAGATATTACATTTAATCCCTTCGTCCAAATCATTAATATATAATGTAAACAGCTGGGGTCCCAGCACCGAACCCTGCGGTACCCCGCTGGTCACTGCCTGCCATTCTGAAAAGTACCCATTTACTCCTACTCTTTGTTTCCTGTGTGCCAACCAGTTCTCAATCCACGTCAACACATTACCCCCAATCCCATGTGCTTTAACTTTGCTCACCAATCTCTTGTGTGGGACCTTGTCGAAGGCCTTCTGAAAGTCCAAATACACCACATCTACTGGTTCCCCCCTGTCCACCCTATTGGAAACATCCTCAAAAAATTCCAGAAGATTTGTCAAGCATGATTTCCCTTTCACAAATCCATGCTGACTTGGACCTATCATGTCGCCACTTTCCAAATGGTCTGTTATGACATCTTTAATAATTGCTTCCATCATTTTACCCACGACCGATGTCAGGCTGACCGGTCTATAATTCCCTGCTTTCTCCCTCCCTCCTTTTTTAAAAAGAGGGGTTACATTGGCCACCCTCCACTCCATCGGAACTGATCCAGAGTCTAAGGAATGTTGGAAAATGATCGTCAATGCATCCACTATTTCCAAGGCCACCTCCTTAAGTACTCTGGGATGCAGACCATCAGGCCCCGGGGATTTTTCAGCCTTCAGTCCCATCAATTTCCCCAATACCTTTTCCCGACTAATAATGATTTCCCTCAGCTCCTCCCTCTTACCAGATCCTCTGACCCCTTTTATTTCCGGCAGGTTGTGTGTGTCCTCCACAGTAAACACCGAACCAAAGTACTTGTTCAATTGATCTGCCATTTCCTTGTTCCCCATTACGACTTCCCCTGTTTCCGACTGCAGGGGACCTACGTTTGTTTTTACTAACCTCTTTCTTTTTACATATTTATAGAAGCTTTTGCAGTCCATTTTAATGTTCTCTGCAAGCTTCCTTTCATATTTTATTTTCCCTGCCCTAATCAAACCCTTCGTCCTCCTCTGCTGAGTTTTGAAGTTCTCCCAGTCCCCGGGTTTGCTGCTACTTCTGGCCAATTTGTATGCAATTTCCTTGGTTTTAATACTATCCCTGATTTCCCTTGTTAGCCATGGTTGAGCCACCTTCCCTTTTTTATTTTTATGCCAGACCGGGATGTACAATTGTTGTAGTTCATCCATGCGATCTCTAAATGTCTGCCATTGCCCTTCCACTGATAGCCCCTTAAATATCGCTTGCCAATTTAACCTCGCCAATTCACACCTCATACCCTCAAAGTTGCCCTTATTTAAGTTCTGGACCATGGTCTCTGACTTAACTGTTTCCTTCTCCATCCTAATGTAGAAGGCGCTATAGAAATGCAAATTCTTTCTTTCTTTCTTTCCTAGCATCCGCGGGCTCCAGTTTGAACACCTATGGACATTGCGTGTTTAAAAATAAAATCCGGGTATTTTTTGGCAGGCAAAAGGAACACACTCGGTGGAATCTGATTTTGGATATTGCGTGGATGTCAGGGAGGCGACTGAAAACTTTTTTGTACCGTGAAGATAGTGCTGGGCTGTGCAGCTGCCCCTTCAGGAGAAATCAGATCAGATGTTCTCCCTCAGACAAGCCTTCAACTTCTGTGTGAGAAAAAACAATCACAAGAAGTGACAAGCTGTCAGTTGTTACAGCTGTAAAATGCAAGGATGACTAATCTTGGAACCACAAATATCTGATTCATTTACTGTAGAAAGGTCTAGCCCGCTCGAGTCACCTTCACTTCACCTTTCAATGTCTATTACAGTGACGCTGGAGTACCCTCCTCGCACAGCTAAGATAAATACCTCACCATCAATTAGAAATAATCAGCAAAGTCCTAAAAAAATTAGTATTTCTGCAAAGGAAATGATCATTATTTGGTTCATATTACATGGTTTCATCAATTTTGTTGGGCTATGCGGAAAAAGCAAGGGGGGGAGGGGGACTAATTGGACAGCTCTACCAAAGAGCCGGCACAAGCACGATGGGCCGAATGGCCTCCTTCTGCGCTGTGTGATTATTGTTGGAAGTAACAGAAAGGTGACCGCAATAGCAAAGAAAAGCCTGGCCCAGTACCTTGAGGCAGACACTGACTCTGCAGCGCACGCCATTCTGTATGGATTCTAATCCTCCACGGTCAGGGGCACTTTACAGTGTGACTGTTCTGCGGGGAAACCTTTTAACTCGTTCAACCGACTCCGTTGACATTTTTGTCGTCTTGACAGCGAAATAATATCTGAGTCTTAACAAATGCGCACTTGAATGAGAAGATGAGGCTTGGCGGCAATGGGCTTCATGGACGAATAGCCTGCCGAAACACCCACCGCCTTAGGTGTACATTTGAAAAAGGGCGATACTGGATCCGCGCCGGAACCGTCCCCAGCGCGAGTCGCTGCCTGGCGAGAGGAAGTTAGAAAAATACACCAACCTCAAGTTGCCCCCATGGAATGACAGAACTATTTCATTTGTCTGAAGATGGCAAAATCATATTTTTCATTTTTCAGAGTCGTGGACTCTAATACCTGGCCCGGATTTAACTGTGGCTGTGGAATAATTGAATCGAGATTGATCGGGTGCCGAGGACGTCAACTAACCGTAGTTTCAGTCAGCTCAAACCAGACAAACAATAAGATCGGATGTGTTCACTTCCTGACAACCACCCCTAGTAATGACAGAAAGGTAATATTTATCTACAGACTAGCAGAATGGCTCGCCAGAGAAATAAGTTAAGCAAATACAATAATTAGCAGCACAAATTTAAAAATAACTCTCGATATCTTTATGGGTTTTCTTCTTAAGCTGGCCAAAAACCACGCCCTCCGCCCGTCCCTCCGCCATATTTTCCTGTAAACATTTGGGTTGGGGGACACAGGGCTAAAAGTAAACCTGGGCTTCTCCTACAGTCTGTTTGAAACAGTGTCGCCGCCTGTGGACCAGAGGGTGAGCGGGTCGAGTTCTCATTCCCAAACCGGGGAAGGTCACCAGAGGTTTGAGACGCTGGCTTGGCGTGGCGGCCCTGCCGGTATTTACACAGCGTTCCAAAAAAAAAAAAACCCCACCATGAGCGTCTCAATACTGGCTGAGTCTGCCCGTGTACAGGCTCCGCGAGCGGGGCATTCCTGTGGAGCTGCGGCTGAAGCCCGTCGGTAGTGTCTTCATGGTCAGCCGGTATCCTGAGGGAGGCAAGTACCTGAAAACAGACCAGACGCGAGAGTCAGTCAACCCGGCCATAATATTATATCCGTGCAGCGGTCCGAGCGCGGCTCTAGTGACAGTATACTTCCTAGTTCCGAGCATCATCCCGTTAGCGAAGAGCCCGTCCCGATTCTCTCCAATCGCAATCTTAACCTGTCTGGGTGTAATTTGGCTGAAATTCTCCGAGGTGCTTGTGCCACACCTCTGCCGGAACATAGGAACAGGAGGAGGCCATTCAGCCCCTCGAGCCTGTTCCGCCATTCATTGATGATGTGGAGATGCAGGTGTTGGACTGGGGTGGACAAAAGTGAGAAGTCGCACAACACCAGGTTATAGTCCAACAGCTTTATTTGAAATCACAAGCTTTCGGAGCGCTGCTCCTTCGTCAGGTGAGCAGCGCTCCGAAAGCTTGTGATTTCAAATAAAGCTGTTGGACTATAACCTGGTGTTGTGCGACTTCTCACTTTTGGACATTCATTGAGATCAAGGCTGATCTATATCCTAACTGCATCCACCCACCTTGGCGCAATATCCCTCAATACTCTTGAATAGCAAAAACCTATCGATTTCAGATTTAAAATTATTAATTGAGCTAGCATCTACTGCTTTTTGTGGGCGAGAGTTCCACACTCCTACCACCCTTTGCGTGAAGAAGTGTTTCCTAACCTCTCTCCTGAATGGCCTGGCTTGAAGGAAAGAAAACTTGCATTTATATAGCGCCTTTCACCACCTCAGGACATCCCAAAGTGCTTTACAGCCAATTAAGTACTTCTGAAGTGTAGTCACTGTTGTAATGTGGGAAACGCAGCAGCCAATTTGCGCACAGCAAGCTCCCACAAACAGCAATGTTATAATGACCAGATAATCTGTTTTAGTGATGTTGATTGAGGGATAAATATTGGCCCCAGGACACCGGGGAGAACTCCCCTGCTCTTCTTCAAAATAGTACCGTGGGATCTTTTACATCCACCTGTGAGGGCCTCGGTTTAACGTCACCTCCGACAGTGCAGCCCTCCCTCAGTACTTCCTTATACATAACAGCGAGTGTTTAGCTTCTGACTGATCTACTTACATTATTACCCAATCAAGTTCCCAGCATGTGCTGATAAGAATTATGGACTTCCATTTTCAAAATGAGATATTCTTGTAAACAATAATGTCAGCCCTGATTCCCTGTAGGCTCCTGAACCCAAAGCCCTGACTCCAACTGGTCTCCTGGTCCTGAACCCCTGACTCCAACTGGTCTCCTGGTCCTGAAGCCCTGACTCTACTGGTCTCCTGGACCTGAAGCCCTGACTCTACTGGTATCCTGGATCTGAAGCCCTGACTCCGCTGGTCTCCTGGTCCTGAACCCCTGACTCTGCTGGTCTCCTGGTCCTGAACCCCTGACTCTACTGGTCTCCTGGTCCTGAACCCCTGACTCTACTGGTCTCCAGGACCTGAACCCCTGACTCTGCTGGTCTCCTGGTCCTGAACCCCTGACTCCAGCTGGTCTCCTGGACCTGAACCCCTGACTCTGCTGGTCTCCTGGACCTGAACCCCTGACTCTACTGGTCTCCTGGTCCTTAACCCCTGACTCCAGCTGGTCTCCTGGACCTGAACCCCTGACTCCAACTGGTCTCCTGGTGCTGAACCCCTGACTCCAGCTGGTCTCCTGGACCTGAACCCCTGACTCCAGCTGGTCTCCTGGTCCTGAAGCCCTGACTCTACTGGTCTCCTGGTCCTGAAGCCCTGACTCCTACAGGTCTCCTGGTCCTGAAGCCCTGACTCCTACAGGTCTCCTGGTCCTGAAGCCCTGACTCCAGCTGGTCTCCTGGTCCTGAAGCCCTGACTCCTACAGGTCTCCTGGTCCTGAACCCCTGACTCCAGCTGGTCTCCTGGTCCTGAAGCCCTGACTCCAGCTGGTCTCCTGGTCCTGAAGCCCTGACTCCTACAGGTCTCCTGGTCCTGAACCCCTGACTCTACAGGTCTCCTGGTCCTGAAGCTCTGACTCTACTGGTCTCCTGGTCCTGAAGCCCTGACTCCAACTGGTCTCCTGCTCCTGAAGCCCTGACTCCTGCTGGTCTCCTGCTCCTGAAGCCCTGACTCCAGCTGGTCTCCTGGTCCTGAACCCCTGACTCCAGCTGGTCTCCTGGTCCTGAACCCCTGACTCCAGCTGGTCTCCTGGTCCTGAACCCCTGACTCTACAGGTCTCCTGGTCCTGAAGCCCTGACTCTACAGGTCTCCTGGTCTTGAAGCCCTGACTCCAGCTGGTCTCCTGGTCTTGAAGCCCTGACTCTGCTGGTCTCCTGGAGCCGAACACCTGAATCTGACGGGTCTCCTAGACCTGAAACTAACTATCAGAGCTGCATGGATTAGAAATCCTACCTCCCTACAACAACGACTCACCCTGCTGGATCAAGAACCTAGAATTTATGAAAAATAAATTTTAAACACCCAATTGCTTTTTTTTAACTGACTTCAGCCATCGATTGTCAAAACATACTTGCAGATATGCTGAAAGGAGTGCAGATAATTATGTCCCACTATATTAAAAAAGACAATCACCAGTCTTTGCTTGTTGATTGCCAACGCTCAAAGTAAATTTAGCTTTTCCTGCAGTCCGTTTGACCTGTGTGGCAGCAGATCAAAGGTCAAGTGGTCGGGTCACATTCCAAATCAAGGAATGTCACCAGATTGACCCCTTCTATTTTAGCGTTGCATCTGCTGAGAGAAGTTCACCCACTGCACATTTTGCACAAAGATTCTTTATGGTTCCAATGCTTAGATGGGAATTAAAGTCTAGCAGAAGTATATCATGTTCCTGTCTATTTCAAAAAAAAGGGAAGCTTTTTCTTAAAAAAAAACATTACATTTTTTTAACCTCTATGGAGAGTCGACGCATGGGACCCGTTTTACCTCCAGGCTACAGTGATGACGTGCTCGGTGGGAAGGTGCCACTCAAGTGTCAGGGTAGCTCCACTGATTTCAAGGAGAGACTTAGGGAGCAAAATTAAGGCCAGACATTTAGCGCCCGGCACGGAAGTACCGCCCCGGCCGCTAAATTCAGGCTTACCGCCCCGCACAGGAAGTGGAGCGCAATGTCGCTGCGCACTCTGCAGGGCCTCCGATGGCCCCAACTAGGCCACCAGGGCGGCGTGGTGCCGTGGCAGTAGCCCGGTGCCGAGACGCGGCGCCGGGCAGCGCGATGGCGGCCAGGAACACGCCACGGCACACCACGGAGGGCTGATCTGGAGGTCGTCCAAAAAAAGAAAATGGCGGCGCGGATCACGGCCGCACCTCCCCTTTAAATACCGCCCGGCTCGCGATCCGCGCAGCTGAACTTCTGCCGCGGGGCGGTAAGGGACATCGGTGGGGCGGTATGGGGTTGTGGCACACGGCGATGACGTTATCGCTGGCGGCGCAGCGGCCTGGGTTGCTACCGGCAGGGGCACGGCGCTATCGGGTAGCGCCTCTGCAACGCCCCACTGAATTTCTCGGGAGGCGCTTTTTCCGCCCCCCCCCCCAACCAGGCAATAAGCCTTTTGCGCCCCGTTAGCGCCCCCTGGAGGCACTAACGGCAGGCACAAAGGAGCCGAATTTCTAGCCCTTACTGTTCTATCCAGAGTCACATAACTCTGGTGGGGCGGAGGGGGGGGGGGGGGTAAAAGAACTGGGTATGCTGCATGCTTTACCCATGGTGTGTTTTCTCGGGGGGTGAGGGGGGGAAGGTGGAGCGTAGGAAGGGGTATGGGGTGGTGGGGCAACACGGATTGCCTCCGAGGTCAGTGTGACGTCACGGTTTGCACTGCAGTGAATGAATGAATGAATGAAGCTCCTGGGGACAACACATTAGGCCATGACATCGTGTCCTTGGAGGCAAGGAGGTCCAACATGACTGCTTTTGGAATAGATAACGGGAGGGAGGCGGGTGGTGGGGGGGGGGGGGGGAGTATGTTCAACAAAAAGTCTCTTTCCCTCCCCTCCTAGACTTCCCTTCCCCCGTAGCCGCTTTCTTCCATTGCAACCTGAAGTTTGTTGGCAACAAACTTCAGAAGACAATAGGCCGGCACAAACACGATGGGCTGAATGGCCTCCTCCTGTGCTGTGTGATTCTATAATAACTAACTAAGGATGTAACCACGCTATAATTGCACTGGTAAAGCGGTTTTGCTTTGCACCAACACTGCGGTTGCAGTGTAAATGCGGGCTGGGCCCAGAGCCACGGCCCGACCTAAGTGAAGAGGCGAGGATCTCACTGGAGGTTGGAGTCTCACTCCGCCTTGCTCCGGTGCCAGCTCGGGCCTCCACACCCGAGTTACATTCAAAATTTAGTCTCAGTGCGTAGCAGTTCCTTGAGGCGTGTGAATGCAATGGTCATCTAACTTTATGAATTAAACAGCATCGGCTACATTGTAAAACTGCAAATCAATGTGAAATTCTTGACAATGAATTTTGCTTTCTGTATAACATTGCTAGCGAAATCTATAAGTGCAATCAATTAATACGTGATGTGCTGCCAATCTCTGGTGTGACTTATGCTATAATTACTATTACAATTCCCCATCATTTACACCATTTTTCGCTGGTATGAATCACGAGGGAAATTGGACCAATTTTGTCATGAATATTTGACATAAAATATTTAGTCATAAAGAATTCAGTGCAGAAGGAGGCCATTCAGCCCACTGTGCCTGCATCAGTGCTAGTTCCTCATAGCGTCTGCCCACTCTAATCCCATTTCCCTGCTTTTCAGGTGTTTATCAAAGTCCCTCGGCCGGCACAGACACGATGGGCCAAATGGCCTCCTTCCCTGCCGTAAATTTCTATGATTCTAAATGTTGCCTCGGCTTCTACAGTTACTTGTGGTAATTCATTCCACATCGCAATAACCCTTGTGTGAACACATTACTTCTAGATGACAATTAGTTCATCAGAATCCAGTCAATCTGCTTTGAGTACACCCTGCACTATTACAAACTGCTAGAAAAGGTTAGAATGAATAAAATTCAATAACAGACTAATGGTATATACCTGGTTAATGATCTAAAATGTTGCTTTTGCATTCCCGATTTCTTTCGCTCCACCATTGGCGTCCGTGCCTTCAGTTGCCTGGGCCCTAAGCTCTGGAGTTCCCTCCCTAAACCTCTCCCTTCTCATTGAAGTCGCTCCTTAAAACCTGCCTCTTTGGCCAAACTTTTGGTCACCTGTCCTAATATCTCTATGTGCTTGGTGTCAAGTTCTGTCTGATAACACTCCTGTGAAGCGCTGTGGGATGTTTTACTACGTTAAAGGCGCTATATACAAGAACATAAAAATATAAGAAATAGGAGCAGGAGTCGGCCATTCAGCCCTTCGAGCCTGCTCCGCCATTCAATAAGATTATGGTTGATCTTCTACCTTAATTCCACCTTCCCGCACTATTCCCATATCCCTTGATTCCCTTAATATCCAAAATTCTATCGCTCTTTGAGTTCAATTTACTCAATGACTGAGCCCTCTGGGGTAGAGAATTCCAAAAACTCACAACCCTTTGAGCAACCCTAACTCGCACCAAGTCCCGTTCACCCATCGCCCCTGTGCTCGTTGACCACCATTGGCTCCCGGTTAAGCAACGCCTCGATTTCAAAATTCTCATCCTTGTTTTCAATTCCCTCCATGGCCTCACCCCTCCCTATCTCTGTAATCTGCTTCAGCCCCACAACCGCGCCCCCCGCCCCCCGCCGAGATATCTGCGCTCCTCAAACTCTGCCCTCTTGAGCATCCCTGATCATAATCGCGCAACCATTGGTGGTCGTGCCTTCTGTTGCCTGGGCCCTAAGCTCTGGAACTCCCTGCCTAAACCTCTCTGCCTCTCTTTCCTCCTTTAAGACGCCCCTTAAAACCTACCTCTTTCACCAAGCTTTTGGTCACCTGCCCTAATTTCTTCTCATGTGGCTCGGTGTCAAAATGTTATCTTATAATACTCCTGTGAAGCGCCTTGGGACGTTTTACTACTTTAAAGGTGCTATATAAATACAAGTTGTTGTTGTTGAAGAAATTTCTCCTCATCTCAGTCCTAAATGGCCGACCCCTTATTCTGAGACTGTGTCCCTAGTTCTAGACTCCCCAGCCAGGGGGAAACATCCTCCCAGCATCTAAATGATTTGAGTTTCATAAATGAGTTGACAGAGGCACCACAATTGTCATCGGCATCCCAGCTACCATTTTCCCTGGGACGTGCTCCGAGGTGAGGCAGAGGACCGTAGTACTCCTGGGCCGGCCTCCTTTGACAGGGAGTAATTGGGAGAACGGGTGTAGCCCTTTCACCTGGCAGCCACCTGGGAAATAAATAATTGCCGCGTCTCTAATTTACAGCTACCCTTATGTTGAACATTTAGGAATTAGTTGGGCAGAAATGCTTCCCGGTGCAGTTCTTGCTGGTTTATAAAAAGGGCCATCATTAATTTCAAACAGCAGGTAACTACTGGTTTGTCATATGAAATGATACATGAAAAATGTCGTAGCTGCCAGTCAGCAAGAGAAAACAGGGGGGGGAAAGAGACAACATTTTAGTCAAACATCTGTTCAGTGACTGCAGCTAAAAAAAAAATTATGTACATGTAAAATTCATGTATTTTTGTTTAAGCAAAATTTGTATCTTCAGTGTCAGCCTTGGCTCCGTGAGTAGCACTCTCGCCTGAGTCAGAAGGTTGTGGGTTCCAGCTCCACTCCAGGACTTGAGCTCAGAATCTAGGCTGAAACCTCAGTGCAGTACTGAGGGAGTGCTGCATCGTCAGAGGTGATGGAATACTCTCCACTTGCCTGGATGAGTGCAGCTCCAACAACACTCCAGAAGCTCGACAGCATCCAGGACAAAGCAGCCCACTTGATTGGCACCCCATCCACCACCTTAAACATTCACACCCTCCACCACCGGCGCACCGTGGCTGCAGTGTGTGCCATCTACAAGATGCACTGCAGCAACTCGCCAAGGCTTCTTCGGCAGCACCTCCCAAACCCGCGACCTCTACCACCTAGAAGGACAAGGGCAGCAGGCGCATGGGAACACCACCACCTCCGAGTTCCCCTCCAAGTCACACACCATCCTGACTTAGAAGTATATCGCCGATCCTTCATCGTCGCTGGGTCAAAATCCTGGAACTCCCTCCCTAACAGCACCGTGGGAGCACCTTCACCACACAGACTGCAGCGGTTCAAGAAGGCGGCTCACCACCACCTCCTCGAGGGCAATTAGGGATGGGCAATGAATGCTGGCCTTGCCAGCGACGCCCACATCCCACAAACGAATAAAAAAAAAGGTGCCGAATTTCAGATGAGGCATTAATCGGAGGCTCGGTTCAGGTGGACGGAAAAGATCTCGTAGCACTGTTCAAAGAGCAAGGGAGTTCTCCTGGTCTCCTGGCCAATATTTATCCCTCAATCAAGATCTCCAGAACAGATTAGTTGGCCATTACCTCAATGCTATTTGTGGGACCTTGCTGTGCGCAAAATGGCTGCCACATGTGCTTACATTACAACAGCGATGACCCTTCAAAAAGGAAATAGTTGACTATGAGGTACTTTGGGAGGCCCTGAGGATGTGAATGGTGCAATTTAAATTGTTACAAGCTCTGAAGAAATCAGAGGAATTAGTGGGCTGCTCCAAGTATGGCAAAACTCGATATAGAGACGAGTTCAAGTCAGACTATGTGAGGGGGAGGCAGCGAGGCCAAAACCGACGGAGGCGTAAATTCATGAAAAAATGCTGAGGAAAGCAGGGAGAGGTGCGACGAGGCCTCTCCAACAATGAGGAAAACACAAGGAAGCGCACCCCTCTCACCACACCCTCTCACCACACCCCTCTCACCTCACCACACTCACCACACCCCTCTCACCACACCCCTCTCACCACACTCACCACACCCCTCTCACCACACCCCTCTCACCACACTCACCACACCCCTCTCACCACACCCCTCTCACCACACTCACCACACCCCTCTCACCACACTCACCACACCCCTCTCACCACACCCCTCTCACCACACTCACCACACCCCCTCTCACCACACCCCCTCTCACCACCACCTTCTCAAGGGCAATTAGGGATGGCCTTGCCAGCGAGACCCACATCCCATGAATTAAAAAAAATTTCTTTAAGTTTGTGTAGCAGCTTATCGTGCATAATTTTATTAACAGCTTTCTGGAAGTCTAGATGCACAACGTCATACAAATATCCCCATTGGATGTCACTTCCCCCAAAACGTCAAGGGGTTTTGTCAAGCATTATGATTTTTGAAGCCTTTTATATTTGCTCTTTAATTTTCTACATTACAACAGTGACTACTCTTCAAAAGTACTTCATTGGCTGTAAAGC
The DNA here is from genome assembly GCA_030390025.1 of Squalus acanthias. Taxonomy (NCBI): domain Eukaryota; kingdom Metazoa; phylum Chordata; class Chondrichthyes; order Squaliformes; family Squalidae; genus Squalus; species Squalus acanthias. The sequence continues at coordinate 4,925,205 of CM059439.1, read as the reverse complement.
GCTTTGGGACGTCCCGAGGTCGTGAAAGGCGCTACAGAAATGCAAGTTCTTTCTTTTGTCTTTCACCTGGTCACTTTGGGGTTTGCTACGCATTGCCAAATAATACTTTTGTTGTCTTTATCAATAATCTCTAGCCAAATTGCTTATGCCATCACTCCTTCTGATGTTCTATTTACCGTTTCGATAGCTGTTACGTCTTTCCTTATTAACAGTGACATGACTTTTCCCTAGCTTATTGGGCCTATCTGAACAAGGTCTGAAGCTAAGTAGAGTCAGCTGGCTATATTATTGTGGACAGTATCACACATATTATATATTTGAGCTACAGGGGAGTCGAGGGTTATGGGGATCGGGCGGGAAAGTGGAGTTGAGGCCAAGATCAGATCAGCCATGATCTTATTGAATGGTGGAGCAGGCTCGAGGGGCCAAATGGCCAACTCCTGCTCCAATTTCTTATGTACATGAGCCATATCCTGTCCTCACCCGACATATACACCCCATGCAGCAGCATAGGAATTGGAAGAGGAAACGCTGGCGAGACTTCCCCCCCCCCCCCGCCATCCCAAGGGCTCTGAGCCTAACTGCAGTTTCCCAAGTGCTGCCCGAGCTGTGATCAGCTACATCAGCATAGACTGGGAATACAAGCCAGGGTTTTCTGTCTGTACAGCCTAGGGCCTTTACAAATTGCAACTGAAAACTATCCCTAACGCATAAATTAACTTTCAAACAGACCTCACGCAGGATTTTTTCCAACGGTTAATGCAAAATATAGAATGATACAGCACAGAAGGAGGCCATTCGATCCATTGTGCCTGTGCCGGCTCTTTGAAAGAGCTCTCCAATTAGTCCCACTCTCCCTGCTCTTTCCCCAGAGCCCTGTAAATTTCTCCTTTTCAAGTATTTATCCAATTCCCTTTTGAAAGTTACTATTGAATCGGCTTCCACCACCCCTTCAGGCAGTGTGTTCCAGATCATAACAGCTCGCTGCGTAAAACAAATTCTCTTCATCTCCCCTCTGGTTCTTTTGTCAATTACCCTAAATCTGGTTACCAACCTTCCTGGCACTGCAAACAGTTTCTGACCCTTGATGATTTTGAATCCCTCTATTCAATTATTGATTACTTAAAGTAATTCTTAATAAACACAGATACAGATTATGATTTGATTTTCTTTTCTGTTTCACCACAAATATACACAAAACAAAACTGCTGGGACACCCACCGAATGGTTTGGATGGATTGGTGAAACTCCGTTGTATTGCTACTAATACGCTCTGTGGGATTATCTATTCAAAACATTTCCTACTTACACCATTGGGACTATTTGCTCAATGCCAAATTAGACTATGTTTTATTATTCCACAAAAGCTATTTTTTCCACACAAGACATTCTTAAACAATTCCAAGGATTTTTGCCTCCGCTACCACACCTATTGTTCCTCATTCTTTGGGTCAAAAAACTTCTTGACATCAGTTCTACTTTGCCTGTCACAACAACAACTTGTATTTATATAGCACCTTTAACGTAGTAAAACATCCCAAGGCACTTCACAGGAGTATTTAAAGACAAAACAATTTGACACCGAGCCACATAAGGAGAAATTAGGGCAGGTGACCAAAAGCTTGGTCAAAGAGGTAGGTTTTAAGGAGCGTCTTAAAGGAAAAAAGAGAGGTAGCGAGGCGGAGAGGTTTAGGGAGGGAGTTCCAGAGCTTAGGGCCTAGGCAGCAGAAGGCATGGCCACTGACGGTCACCAGTGTGAACCTACGCCCCCTTGTCCCACTGTCATGGTTTAGCTTGAAGTAGTGTTCCAGATTTACTTTCTTTACTACTAAGCTCTGGAATTGCCTCCCTAAACCTTTCCGCCTCTCTAGCTCTCTCACCTCCTTTAAGACGCTCCTTAAAACCTACCTCTTTGACCAAGCTTTTGGTCATCTGTCCTAATATCTCCTTATGTGCTTCGGTGGCAAATATCGTTTGATAATCGCTCCTGTGAAGCGCCTTTGGGACATTTTACTATGCTAAAGACGCTATATAAATGCAAGTTGTTGTTGCTGTTGTACACCTCCATTAGGTTCTGTGTCACTTGCCTCCTTTCAAGGCTGACAAACTCAGTTGATCTTTTTAACTCCGTCCTCTGACACTAGGGATCCGAGGTATGGCTGATGCCTGCACCAGCGCGAGGGCTTGTATACCCCTCTTGTGTCTCAGGGACCAGAACTGGACACAGGATTCAAGGTGTGATCTGACCTGTTTGACCAGGACTTGCTCTAACTTGTACTCTGCTGCTTTGATCGTTTAATTCAGCATTTTATTTGCATTGTTGACGGCTGCTCCACAATAATTAGATAATCTACTAATACCCTTCAATCTCTTTCAACTTCATCCTTAGCTGTGACACCTCCGTTCATAAATGTACACAGGTGAGTTCTCCCCGGTGTCCTGGCCAACATTTGTCCCTCAACCAACACCCGCAACAGATAATCTGGTCATTATCACATTGCTGTTTGTGGGAGCTTGCTGTGCACAAATTGGCTGCCGCGTTTCCTACATTACAACAGTGACTACACTTCAAAAGTGCTTCATTGGCTGTAAGGCGCTTTGGGACGTCCTGAGGTCGTGAAAGGCGCTATAGAAATGGAAGTCCTTCTTTCGTTTAAAAAAAACCTCCCATTTTTATTCCTATGTGCAGTTCTTTACAAGTGCCCGTATTAAATTTCATCAGCTAGTGTTCCACCCACTTCCATATTACTTGCCCATTTAATAGTGAAGGGTGACATGTCCATGATCTTTTGATTTGCTCGACAGGCCTTCTATCCCGCCCCCACCCCCTCTTAATTTGACAGCAACAGAGAAGACTTTCATCTCATCATTCTGGGCTAGATTTGAACCCAGGTCCCAGAGGTGAAAGGTCAGTGTCTGGTCTACTGTGCCACCCAGTTGACTTGTTTTATGGTATTTTGTATAAATGTCAAAAGACTGCATGCCAATTGTAAACTTGGTATCACCCAATCACTGCTACCTTATTTACCTTGCCTTCATCTTTTACTCTTGGTGGTGTCCTGTGCAATGGGCATTGGCCCTATCAATATTAAAAAAAAAGTGTCATCTATAACAAGGAGTAGGATAAAGGAGTCTCACCTGTTGTCTTCCCATTCATGACTGAAGCCAGGAAGGGACCCCTTGGAATCGGCTGCAAATCTGTAAACCACTAGCAGGCAGTCTTTGCAAAGCTGCACCAGCCTCTGACAGCACTGCAGTTCCTGAGAGGTGGCCGCCTCCGCGCTTCTGTTGAACATGGTTTCCCAGGAGCTCCTGTCGCCACAGAAAAAACAGACATCGCCCTCAGTATTCTTTGCAAGGTCACACGAGGAAGGCCGAAACCGGCCCAACTTAGCTGACCCACCTCGAAATAAGTCCAGTGTAAACCCTTCCTCAGCCCCATCATAGACCCCAGCTGTCAAAGGTGGTCATCTGACAGACGAGCCTTGTAGCAGGGGAGGGGTGTGGGGGGGGGGGGGGGGGAAGCCGCCCAGCCTCAGCAATGGCAGCTATGGGAAACAACACGTAGCTTTTAGCTACTGAACGCCGATCAGATAATCCAGCTCCGCACTGCACCGGGTGCTTACAAGGTAATTCCGACAAATGGAGGGCACAAATCTCTAAACTGAAGTTAATCCTGATTCCACATCCGTGGAAAAATTAACTTTTTTTTGTCTAAGCTCCTTTTTTATTAAAGCATGTGCGGTAATGTGTCTCAGTGTTCACTCCCAAACCAATTAAAAGCATGCATTTCATAAGTAGACCGTCTTATTTCATTACAATGCTCTCAGCAGTATTCCCACAGGATGGGAGTCTAATGAAATTGTACACTTATAACGTTTTCCTTGCTGTGTTTCGAGTTTACATTCATACTGATAAAATTACAGTATTATGATTAATAATCATCAAAATCGCAAAGAAATGTAGTTAATATTTCACATGGGAACAAATATTGCAATTTGTGATACAGTATTTCTGCCTGTTGTACTTTCTTATATCAAATATTTAGTTTTCTGATATCACATAACAATGTGCTCATTCTACCCAACTCTCTCCTCTGCTCAGCACCCATCTCAACCCACTTGGGTAGAGGCCTAAGGAGGAACAGGGATGCCTCCAAGTTCCCCTTCAAGTCATACACACCAGCCCGACTTGATTGGCACCCCATCCACCACCTTAAACATTCACTCCCTCCACCACCGGCGTACCGTGGCTGCAGTGTGTACCATCTACAAGATGCACTGCAGCAACTCGCCAAGGCTTCTTCGGCAGCACCTCCCAAACCCACGACCTCTACCACCTAGAAGGACAAGGGCAGCAGGCGCATGGGAACACCACCACCTCCAAGTTCCCCTCCAAGTCACACACCATCCTGACTTGGAAATATATCGCCATTCCTTCATGGTCGCTGGGTCAAAATCCTGTAACTCCCTACCTGACAGCACTGTGGGAGTACCTTCACCACACGGACTGCAGCGGTTCAAGAATAAGGCTCACCACCACCTTCTCGAGGGAAACTAGGGATTGGCAATAATTGCCGGCCTTGCCAGTGATGCCCACGTCCCATGAATGAATTAAAAAACTTTAAAAATACCCAGGCTCCGCTCATTGCTTGTGGTTCCCTCAAGAAACGTGTTGTGATTGCCGTTCCTCGACCCCCCCTTCCCACCCTGGCTCTACCTGCAACCACCTGCCAAGAAAAAATGAACACCATTGTCGCCCAACTGTACCCTCCACCTCTGTGCAGGTGAGCGCGGATCCATTATAAAGTAATATTAGCAATCTCATCGCGGTTTGTAAACGCTGTATTAAGCTTTGCTTTCTTTGGAAAAGAAGAAAATGTGGCGGAGTTGACCTTTAAAAGGGAAGCTCCCAGAGCTGGACCTGTTTCTGGCTGGGGCAGAGATCACTGCTTACAAAAGGCAGGGACTGCAAGGAATCATCAGGGTCAGAGTGATCTCCTGGACTAGTTTCGATAGCCTGGGGGGGGAGGGGGAAGGGGGGGGGGGTGGCGGAGAGCAATCTCCCAGATTTTCCCCCCCAAATTGGGCTGGCTTTTTATCTGGCTTTTCGCCTCTCCCAGGAGATCACATGGTTTTGGGTGGGGTGGAGAGTGTACGTTGTGTGGGGCAGGCTGGATGAACCAGAGGGGGGGTCTTCTTTCCATGCCCGTCATTGCTTGTCTGTTCCTAGTGGTGCCTAGCACTGAGATGTGAAACTGGCTGCTTCTTAAACCTCTCGCACGGAGCCCCATCCGCACAGAGTACAAATCAATTGAGCAGACTTTCCAATATTAATATTGCTGAACGATCTGAAATCAAATCTCAAATGTGCTTGCGGGGTTAATGTATTCCGGCGAGCACTACTGAGCACCATGTTGATTGAAACTCTGCTTTATGGTGAAACGCAGCTGGTACAGGGGTGAAATTGTACCGTGTTTTATTAGCAACAAACTCGTTAATGGGCTTGTATCAAATGCCGCTATTTTAAAAGAAGGCATTAAGGCTCATTAACATAGCAGACAAAGGAAGGTAAGCACACATTAGTGTGTTGGTTACTAATATCGCACAGTGTGATGTGAACCCTACATCTTTTAAGGGATAAAATCATCCATGCTGGGCTTTCTTTAAGAGCGGAGTTAAACACAGCAGCGGCAGAATTAACACTGGAACTGGGCGACGTCCAACTGAATAAAGGGAGAGCGATCCTTTCCCTACTAGGAGGCTGAAATATTATAATGTGCCACAATGTGTGTGTGCGTGTCGAATTTTATAATAAGATTTCAAATTCTATTTTGGGTCTTTGTAGCTGGGCTGCATGGGAAAACAAGGGTTGTGTTTTCTGCTATGTATTTTCAAAGATAACAATGAGGAGTGGAGGCTCTGGCTGTTTCTTTATTCCACCTCACACCGCTCACCCCCACCCCCGCCCCTCCCAGCCCAGGCATGCTGAGGCCAATTATACTGCCCCAACTAAGTGGAACACTGCTTGAATAAGCACAATGGCAATGGGGCCATGGGCTTTCGAGTGCAAAATTGGCATGGTGTGGGTTTTGGCTTGCTGGTTGGCACTGATTTAAAGTGCCCTTTGGTTACTAGCATAGCCATGGCATTGTTGTAACTATTGACTGGGGTTAGCATCATATCCAGGAGAGCATTCTGCTCCTTATGAAGCATTTTTCTTTATTAAACTCATGAGGAGTAATTCCACGAGGCTTTATGCCCTATATGTGGCTTTGCTCGATGGGGACACAGGACGCAGAATCGGTCCTATGTTATAGCCTGATCTCCGACCTGTGCTCTGAGCGATAGGATCGAACTATTAATATATTAATGAGGCCTCCACCTCACTCAGGCAGGTGTCTCCACCGCTCGTCATTAAGATACGTCGCAAGGCGGAATTGGAGCAGGAGAAAGTGCCGCTTGATTTTAACTCCCATTCCAACCAGTTTCCACTGGGTGGAGAGAGTTTGCTCCTGAAAAACCCAAGTGTCTCCAGTGTTTCCTCAAAACTCAGACCCTTGGGATCAGCCTCATGCCTCTTTGCTGCACCGCCTCCTGCTGCTTGAATGTCCCCCTCGTTCTCAGTCACCAGAACCGGACACAGGATTCAAGATGTGGTCTGACCCAGAGCACTGCACAGTTTGATCATGGGAACATAGGAACAGGAGTAGGCCGTTTAGCCCCTCGAGCCTGTTCCACCATTCAGTGAGATCATGGCTGATCTGTGACCTAACTCCATATACCCGCCTTTGCCCCATACCCCTTAGTACCTTTGGTTAACAAAAATCTATCAATCTCAGATTTAAAATTAACAATTGATCTAGCATCAATTGCCATTTGTGGAAGAGAGTTCCAAATTTCTACCACCCTTCGGTATCATTTGGAGTCCGGGTATCATTCTGCTAAACGTACGCTGCACTGCATCCAAGGCCAATAAAGCCTTCCTAGAGTATGGTGCCCAGAACTGCTCACTGTACTCCAGGTGTGGTCTAACCAGGGTTCTGTATAGCTGCAGCATAACTTCTACCCCCTTGTATTCTAGTCCTCTGGATATAAAGGCCAGCATTCCATTAACCTGTTTGATTATTTTCTGTACCTGTTCATGACATTTTAATGATCTATGTACCTGGACACTCAAGTCACTTTGAATCTCCACTGTTTTTAGCTTTTCACCATTCTCTTGATCATGACTTCCTTTGACGTGTATTCTACTATTTTGGTTATGTCATTCAACTGGAGATGTTGATCATTGAGTCTACTAAGACTCCTAGGTCCCTTTCAACTTTGTTCTTGACTATTTCCAACACAGTTCATGAAGTATGCATGTTGCCAATTTTCCCTTCCTATGTGCAATATTTTACACTCATCTACATTAAGTTCCAGCTATCATTGTTCCTCTATCTCTGTAACCTCCTCCAGCCCTGCAACCCTCCGGGATCTCTGCGCTCCTCCAATTCTGGCCTCTCGCGCGACCCCGATTTTCTTCGCTCCACCATTGGCGGCCGTGCCTTCAGCTGCCTGGGCCCTAAGCTCTGGAATTCCCTCCCTGAACCTCTCCGCCTCACTACCTCTCTCTCCTCCTCTAAGACGCTCCTTAAAACTTATCTCTTTGACCAAGCTTTTGGTCACCTGTCCTAATATCTCCTTATGTGGCTTGGTGTCAGATTTTGTTTGATAATCGATCCTGTGAAGCGCCTTGAGATGTTTTACTATGTTAAAGGTGAGTTGCTGTTGTTATTGTTGTTCGGCCCACTCACGTATTTTGTTAGCTCATTCTGTAAGTTCTGGGTTGCTTCCTTTGATTCCACTGCCCCTCCGTGTTTGGTATCACCTGACCAAATTTGACCAATATGCATTGAGTTTCTGAATCTTTGGGCTGGATTTTGAATGACCCATGGAGTCGGGTTTGGAGGCGTGTGGGGGGTTAAATTTGCGGGGTCGGGGTTTCCGACCCCATCCCGACTCCATCCCGCCTCCACGCAATTTTGACAAAATCAGTCGCGGGGTTCCCAACTCCGTCCCGCCTCCAAGAGGCAGGAGAGGCCATTAAAGCCCTTAACAAGCCCTAAATTGGGTCTGCAATGCTATTTTGAAACGTTGTAGCTAGTTTAACCCTTTTCCGACGTGAAGCACGCCTGGTGTGAAACACTCCAGTGAAACCTGGCGGGAGCACAAGTGGATAGCTGACTATCAGCTGCAGGTCCACTATTACAACGGAGATGTGATGAAGGTAGTAGTAGTATTAGGTGTAAAAGTCGCCTCTGATACTGCTGAATTCAATGTCATGGCATTTGGTGTAAGAGGACTTGGATGCAAAAAATTCATTCTCATTCTCTCTCTCTCTCTCTCTCTCACACATTCATTTGCATCCAGGTCCACTCACATCAGAAGCAATTCAGACAGGTCCTCTCTCACCAGTAGCCAGACAATCTCTGAGAGCAGGCAGTCAGCAATGATGACATCATCAGAGGCGGGTTTCAGACTGAAACCACTAATTAGTTCATGGGTTCCCACATGCTGCAACTCAATTGCCCAATTAAGTGAAAATTGCATCAGGCATCCACATTAATCTGGAGTCGGGGGGGAAACACAAAATGCGGATTACACGACTCCAACCCGACCCCAAGACAAAATCTAGCCCTAAGGCTCCGATTTTAACTCCAGGTGGATGTCCCCGCTCAGGCCTGAGTTAACATTACAGTCGGGTCTCAATGATGTCATCGGGCTGCGACTTGCAATTGTAAAGAAGGACCCTGTTGGCTCCGGGCGCCTGTCCTTGCCGCCTGCTCAGGAGAGCAGGTTAAAATTGCAGATGTTGCGATCCTGGCGGCTTTTGGACAGGTAAGAGCCCGAGCGATTTTAACTGCCCACCCGCCAGGTTTCTGCTGAGCGAGCAGGGTTAAAATCGCCCCCCCCGATGTAAATTATAAACAGTAGTGGTCCCAATATTGAGCCCTGGGGCACCCCACACAGTACTTACCCACCCCACTCCCCACCCTGACATTACCCCTTTAACCAGTACCCGTTGATTTCTACCTTTCAGCCAGTTTCTCATCCATACCCAGGTTTTGCTGCGAATCTCCACAGCTTTGAGTTCAGTTGGTAAAATTTCCTGTGTAACTTTATCCACTGTGTTTTGGAAGTCTAAGAACACAATGTAGTGGGGTTTCCCACAGTCAACATGTCATTGTCTTTACCAGAGGCCAGTGAGAGTGAGGCCCGGGGCCAGGGGCCAGGGGCCAGTGAGAGTGAGGCCAGGGGCCAGTGAGAGTGAGGCCAGTGAGAGTGAGGCCCGGGGCCAGTGAGAGTGAGGCCAGTGAGAGTGAGGCCAGTGAGAGTGAGGCCCGGGGCCAGTGAGAGTGAGGCCAGTGAGAGTGAGGCCAGGGGCCAGTGAGAGTGAGGCCAGTGAGTGTGAGGCCAGGGGCCAGTGAGAGTGAGGCCCGGGGCCGGTGAGAGTGAGGCCACGGGCCGGTGAGAGTGAGGCCAGGGGCCGGTGAGAGTGAGGCCCGGGGCCGGTGAGAGTGAGGCCCGGGGCCGGTGAGAGTGAGGCCCGGGGCCGGTGAGAGTGAGGCCCGGGGCCGGTGAGAGTGAGGCCAGAGGACGGTGAGAGTGAGGCCCGGGGCCGGTGAGAGTGAGGCCCGGGGCCGGTGAGAGTGAGGCCCGGGGCCGGTGAGAGTGAGGCCCGGGGCCGGTGAGAGTGAGGCCCGAGGACGGTGAGAGTGAGGCCCGGGGCCGGTGAGAGTGAGGCCCGGGGCCGGTGAGAGTGAGGCCCGGGGCCAGTGAGAGTGAGGCCAGTGGCCAGTGAGAGTGAGGCCAGTGAGAGTGAGGCCCGGGGCCAGGGGCCAGTGAGAGTGAGGCCAGTGAGAGTGAGGCCAGGGGCCAGTGAGAGTGAGGCCAGTGAGAGTGAGGCCAGGGGCCAGTGAGAGTGAGGCCAGGGGCCAGTGAGAGTGAGGCCCGGGGCCGGTTAGAGTGAGGCCAGGGGCCGGTGAGAGTGAGGCCCGGGGCCGGTGAGAGTGAGGCCAGGGGCCGGTGAGAGTGAGGCCCGGGGCCGTTGAGAGTGAGGCCCGGGGCCGGTGAGAGTGAGGCCAGAGGACGGTGAGAGTGAGGCCCGGGGCCGGTGAGAGTGAGGCCCGGGGCCGGTGAGAGTGAGGCCCGGGGCCGGTGAGAGTGAGGCCCGGGGCCGGTGAGAGTGAGGCCAGTGGCCAGTGAGAGTGAGGCCCGGGGCCAGTGAGAGTGAGGCTCGGGGCCAGGGGCCAGTGAGAATGAGGCCCGGGGCCAGAGGCCAGTGAGAGTGAGGCCAGGGGCCAGTGAGAGTAAGGCCCAGGGCCAGAGGCCAGTGAGAGTGAGGCCAGGGGCCAGTGAGAGTGAGGCCAGTGAGAGTGAGGCCCGGGGCCAGTGAGAGTGAGGCTCGGGGCCAGGGGCCAGTGAGAGTGAGGCCCGGGGCCAGAGGCCAGTGAGAGTGAGGCCAGGGGCCAGTGAGAGTGAGGCCAGGGGCCAGTGAGAGTGAGGCCAGTGTGAGTGAGGCCCGGGGCCAGTGAGAGTGAGGCCAGGGGCCAGTGAGAGTGAGGCCCGGGGCCAGTGAGAGTGAGGCCAGGGGCCAGTGAGAGTGAGGCCAGGAGGCCCGGGGCCAGTGAGAGTGAGGCCCGGGGCCAGTGAGAGTGAGGCCAGGGGCCAGTGAGAGTGAGGCCAGGAGGCCTGGGGCCAGTGAGAGTGAGGCCCGGGGCCAGTGAGAGTGAGGCCCGGGGCCAGTGAGAGTGAGGCCAGGGGCCAGTGAGAGTGAGGCCCGGGGCCAGTGAGAGTGAGGCCCGGGGCCAGTGAGAGTGAGGCCAGAGGCCAGTGAGAGTGAGGCCCAGGGGCCAGTGGGAGTGAGGCCCGGGGCCAGTGGGAGTGAGGCCCAGGACCAGTGGGAGTGAGGCCCAGCGGCCAGTGGGAGTGAGGCCCGGGGCCAGTGAGAGTGAGGCCCGGGGCCAGTGAGAGTGAGGCCCGGGGCCAGTGAGAGCGTGGCCAGTGAGAGTGAGGCCAGGGGCCAGTGAGAGTGAGGCCCAGGGGCCAGTGGGAGTGAGGCCCGGGGCCAGTGAGAGTGAGGCCCAGGACCAGTGGGAGTGAGGCCCAGCGGCCAGTGGGAGTGAGGCCCGGGGCCAGTGAGAGTGAGGCCCGGGGCCAGTGAGAGTGAGGCCCGGGGCCAGTGAGAGTGAGGCCCGGGGCCAGTGAGAGTGAGGCCAGTGGCCAGTGAGAGTGAGGCCCGGGGCCAGTGAGAGTGAGGCCCGGGGCCAGTGAGAGTGAGGCCCGGGGCCAGTGAGAGTGAGGCCAGAGGCCAGTGAGAGTGAGGCCCGGGGCCAGTGAGAGTGAGGCCCGGGGCCAGTGAGAGTGAGGCCCGGGGCCAGTGAGAGTGAGGCCAGGGGCCAGTGAGAGTGAGGCCAGGGGCCAGTGAGAGTGAGGCCCAGGGCCAGTGAGAGTGAGGCCCGGGGCCAGTGAGACTGAGGCCCGGGGCCAGTGAGACTGAGGCCCGGGGCCAGTGAGAGTGAGGCCAGAGGCCAGTGAGAGTGAGGCCCGGGGCCAGTGAGAGTGAGGCCCGGGGCCAGTGAGAGTGAGGCCAGTGAGAGTGAGGCCAGGGGCCAGTGAGAGTGAGGCCCGGGGCCAGAGGCCAGTGAGAGTGAGGCCCGGGGCCAGAGGCCAGTGAGAGTGAGGCCAGGGGCCAGTGAGAGTGAGGCCCAGGGCCAGTGAGAGTGAGGCCCGGTGCCAGTGAGAGTGAGGCCCAGGGCCAGTGAGAGTGAGGCCCAGGGGCCAGTGGGAGTGAGGCCCGGGGCCAGTGAGAGTGAGGCCCAGGGCCAGTGAGAGTGAGGCCCAGGGGCCAGTGGGAGTGAGGCCCGGGGCCAGTGAGAGTGAGGCCCAGGACCAGTGGGAGTGAGGCCCAGCGGCCAGTGGGAGTGAGGCCCGGGGCCAGTGAGAGTGAGGCCCGGGGCCAGTGAGAGTGAGGCCCGGGGCCAGTGAGAGTGAGGCCCGGGGCCAGTGAGAGTGAGGCCCGGGGCCAGTGAGAGTGAGGCCCGGGGCCAGTGAGAGTGAGGCCTGGGGCCAGTGAGAGTGAGGCCAGTGAGAGTGAGGCCCGGGGCCAGTGAGAATCAGGCCCGGGGCCAGAGGCCAGTGAGAGTGAGGCCAGGGGCCAGTGAGAGTGAGGCCCAGGGCCAGAGGCCAGTGAGAGTGAGGCCAGGGGCCAGTGAGAGTGAGGCCAGTGAGAGTGAGGCCCGGGGCTAGTGAGAGTGAGGCTCAGGGCCAGGGGCCAGTGAGAGTGAGGCCCGGGGCCAGAGGCCAGTGAGAGTGAGGCCAGGGGCCAGTGAGAGTGAGGCCCGGGGCCAGTGAGAGTGAAGCCAGGGGCCAGTGAGAGTGAGGCCAGTGTGAGTGAGGCCCGGGGCCAGTGTGAGTGAGGCCAGGGGCCAGTGAGAGTGAGGCCAGGGGCCAGTGAGAGTGAGGCCCGGGGCCAGTGAGAGTGAGGCCAGGGGCCAGTGAGAGTGAGGCCAGGAGGCCCGGGGCCAGTGAGAGTGAGGCCCGGGGCCAGTGAGAGTGAGGCCAGGGGCCAGTGAGAGTGAGGCCAGGAGGCCTGGGGCCAGTGAGAGTGAGGCCCGGGGCCAGTGAGAGTGAGGCCCGGGGCCAGTGAGAGTGAGGCCCGGGGCCAGTGAGAGTGAGGCCCGGGGCCAGTGAGAGTGAGGCCCGGGGCCAGTGAGAGTGAGGCCCGGGGCCAGTGAGAGTGAGGCCCGGGGCCAGTGAGAGTGAGGCCCGGGGCCAGTGAGAGTGAGGCCAGGGGCCAGTGAGAGTGAGGCCAGGAGGCCTGGGGCCAGTGAGAGTGAGGCCCGGGGCCAGTGAGAGTGAGGCCCGGGGCCAGTGAGAGTGAGGCCCGGGGCCAGTGAGAGTGAGGCCCGGGGCCAGTGAGAGTGAGGCCCGGGGTCAGTGAGAGTGAGGCCCGGGGCCAGTGAGAGTGAGGCCCGGGGCTAGTGAGAGTGAGGCCCGGGGCCAGTGAGAGTGAGGCCAGGGGCCAGTGAGAGTGAGGCCCGGGGCCAGTGAGAGTGAGGCCTGGGGCCAGTGGGAGTGAGGCCCGGGGCCAGAGGCCAGTGAGAGTGAGGCCCGGGGCCAGTGAGAGTGAGGCCCGGGGCCAGAGGCCAGTGAGAGTGAGGACAGGGGCCAGTGAGAGTGAGGCCAGGGGCCAGTGAGAGTGAGGCCCGGGGCCAGAGGCCAGTGAGAGTGAGGCCCGGGGCCAGTGAGAGTGAGGCCCGGGGCCAGAGGCCAGTGAGAGTGAGGCCCGGGGCCAGTGAGAGTGAGGCCCAGTGCCAGTGAGAGTGAGGCCCAGGGCCAGTGAGAGTGAGGCCCAGGGGCCAGTGGGAGTGAGGCCCGGTGCCAGTGAGAGTGAGGCCCAGGGCCAGTGAGAGTGAGGCCCGGGGCCAGTGAGAGTGAGGCCCAGGGCCAGTGAGAGTGAGGCCCAGGGGCCAGTGGGAGTGAGGCCCGGGGCCAGTGAGAGTGACGCCCAGGGCCAGTGAGAGTGAGGCCCAGGGGCCAGTGGGAGTGAGGCCCAGCGGCCAGTGGGAGTGAAGCCCGGGGCCAGTGAGAGTGAGGCCCGGGGCCAGTGAGAGTGAGGCTTGGGGCCAGTGGGAGTGAGGCCAGAGGCCAGTGAGAGTGAGGCCCGGGGCCAGTGAGAGTGAGGCCCGGGGCCAGAGGCCAGTGAGAGTGAGGCCAGGGGCCAGTGAGAGTGAGGCCAGAGGCCAGTGAGAGTGAGGCCAGGGGCCAGTGAGAGTGAGGCCCGGGGCCAGAGGCCAGTGAGAGTGAGGCCCGGGGCCAGTGAGAGTGAGGCCCGGGGCCAGAGGCCAGTGAGAGTGAGGCCCGGGGCCAGTGAGAGTGAGGCCCGGGGCCAGTGAGAGTGAGGCCCGGGGCCAGTGAGAGTGAGGCCAGAGGCCAGTGAGAGTGAGGCCCGAGGCCAGTGAGAGTGAGGCCCGGGGCCAGTGAGAGTGAGGCCCGGGGCCAGTGAGAGTGAGGCCAGTGAGAGTGAGGCCAGGGGCCAGTGAGAGTGAGGCCCAGGGCCAGTGAGAGTGAGGCCCGGGGCCAGTGAGACTGAGGCCCGGGGCCAGTGAGACTGAGGCCCGGGGCCAGTGAGAGTGAGGCCAGAGGCCAGTGAGAGTGAGGCCCGGGGCCAGTGAGAGTGAGGCCCGGGGCCAGTGAGAGTGAGGCCAGTGAGAGTGAGGCCAGGGGCCAGTGAGAGTGAGGCCCGGGGCCAGAGGCCAGTGAGAGTGAGGCCCGGGGCCAGAGGCCAGTGAGAGTGAGGCCAGGGGCCAGTGAGAGTGAGGCCCAGGGCCAGTGAGAGTGAGGCCCGGTGCCAGTGAGAGTGAGGCCCAGGGCCAGTGAGAGTGAGGCCCAGGGGCCAGTGGGAGTGAGGCCCAGGGGCCAGTGGGAGTGAGGCCCGGGGCCAGTGAGAGTGAGGCCCAGGACCAGTGGGAGTGAGGCCCAGCGGCCAGTGGGAGTGAGGCCCGGGGCCAGTGAGAGTGAGGCCCGGGGCCAGTGAGAGTGAGGCCCGGGGCCAGTGAGAGTGAGGCCCGGGGCCAGTGAGAGTGAGGCCTGGGGCCAGTGAGAGTGAGGCCAGTGAGAGTGAGGCCCGGGGCCAGTGAGAATCAGGCCCGGGGCCAGAGGCCAGTGAGAGTGAGGCCAGTGAGAGTGAGGCCCAGGGCCAGAGGCCAGTGAGAGTGAGGCCAGGGGCCAGTGAGAGTGAGGCCAGTGAGAGTGAGGCCCGGGGCTAGTGAGAGTGAGGCTCAGGGCCAGGGGCCAGTGAGAGTGAGGCCCGGGGCCAGAGGCCAGTGAGAGTGAGGCCAGGGGCCAGTGAGAGTGAGGCCCGGGGCCAGTGAGAGTGAAGCCAGGGGCCAGTGAGAGTGAGGCCAGTGTGAGTGAGGCCCGGGGCCAGTGTGAGTGAGGCCAGGGGCCAGTGAGAGTGAGGCCAGGGGCCAGTGAGAGTGAGGCCCGGGGCCAGTGAGAGTGAGGCCAGGGGCCAGTGAGAGTGAGGCCAGGAGGCCCGGGGCCAGTGAGAGTGAGGCCCGGGGCCAGTGAGAGTGAGGCCAGGGGCCAGTGAGAGTGAGGCCAGGAGGCCTGGGGCCAGTGAGAGTGAGGCCCGGGGCCAGTGAGAGTGAGGCCAGGGGCCAGTGAGAGTGAGGCCCGGGGCCAGTGAGAGTGAGGCCCGGGGCCAGTGAGAGTGAGGCCCGGGGCCAGTGAGAGTGAGGCCCGGGGCCAGTGAGAGTGAGGCCCGGGGCCAGTGAGAGTGAGGCCAGGGGCCAGTGAGAGTGAGGCCAGGAGGCCTGGGGCCAGTGAGAGTGAGGCCCGGGGCCAGTGAGAGTGAGGCCCGGGGCCAGTGAGAGTGAGGCCCGGGGCCAGTGAGAGTGAGGCCCGGGGCCAGTGAGAGTGAGGCCCGGGGCCAGTGAGAGTGAGGCCCGGGGCCAGTGAGAGTGAGGCCCGGGGCCAGTGAGAGTGAGGCCCGGGGCTAGTGAGAGTGAGGCCCGGGGCCAGTGAGAGTGAGGCCAGGGGCCAGTGTGAGTGAGGCCCGGGGCCAGTGAGAGTGAGGCCTGGGGCCAGTGGGAGTGAGGCCCGGGGCCAGAGGCCAGTGAGAGTGAGGCCCGGGGCCAGTGAGAGTGAGGCCCGGGGCCAGAGGCCAGTGAGAGTGAGGACAGGGGCCAGTGAGAGTGAGGCCAGGGGCCAGTGAGAGTGAGGCCCGGGGCCAGAGGCCAGTGAGAGTGAGGCCCGGGGCCAGTGAGAGTGAGGCCCGGGGCCAGAGGCCAGTGAGAGTGAGGCCCGGGGCCAGTGAGAGTGAGGCCCAGTGCCAGTGAGAGTGAGGCCCAGGGCCAGTGAGAGTGAGGCCCAGGGGCCAGTGGGAGTGAGGCCCGGTGCCAGTGAGAGTGAGGCCCAGGGCCAGTGAGAGTGAGGCCCGGGGCCAGTGAGAGTGAGGCCCAGGGCCAGTGAGAGTGAGGCCCAGGGGCCAGTGGGAGTGAGGCCCGGGGCCAGTGAGAGTGACGCCCAGGGCCAGTGAGAGTGAGGCCCAGGGGCCAGTGGGAGTGAGGCCCGGGGCCAGTGAGAGTGAGGCCCAGGACCAGTGGGAGTGAGGCCCAGCGGCCAGTGGGAGTGAGGCCCGGGGCCAGTGAGAGTGAGGCCCGGGGCCAGTGAGAGTGAGGCTTGGGGCCAGTGGGAGTGAGGCCAGAGGCCAGTGAGAGTGAGGCCCGGGGCCAGTGAGAGTGAGGCCCGGGGCCAGAGGCCAGTGAGAGTGAGGCCAGGGGCCAGTGAGAGTGAGGCCAGGGGCCAGTGAGAGTGAGGCCCGGGGCCAGAGGCCAGTGAGAGTGAGGCCCGGGGCCAGTGAGAGTGAGGCCCGGGGCCAGAGGCCAGTGAGAGTGAGGCCCGGGGCCAGTGAGAGTGAGGCCCGGGGCCAGTGAGAGTGAGGCCCGGGGCCAGTGAGAGTGAGGCCAGAGGCCAGTGAGAGTGAGGCCCGGGGCCAGTGAGAGTGAGGCCCGGGGCCAGTGAGAGTGAGGCCAGTGAGAGTGAGGCCAGGGGCCAGTGAGAGTGAGGCCCGGGGCCAGAGGCCAGTGAGAGTGAGGCCCGGGGCCAGAGGCCAGTGAGAGTGAGGCCAGGGGCCAGTGAGAGTGAGGCCCAGGGCCAGTGAGAGTGAGGCCCGGTGCCAGTGAGAGTGAGGCCCAGGGCCAGTGAGAGTGAGGCCCAGGGGCCAGTGGGAGTGAGGCCCGGGGCCAGTGAGAGTGAGGCCCAGGGCCAGTGAGAGTGAGGCCCAGGGGCCAGTGGGAGTGAGGACCGGGGCCAGTGAGAGTGAGGCCCAGGACCAGTGGGAGTGAGGCCCAGCGGCCAGTGGGAGTGAGGCCCGGGGCCAGTGAGAGTGAGGCCCGGGGCCAGTGAGAGTGAGGCCCGGGGCCAGTGAGAGTGAGGCCCGGGGCCAGTGAGAGTGAGGCCTGGGGCCAGTGAGAGTGAGGCCAGTGAGAGTGAGGCCCGGGGCCAGTGAGAATCAGGCCCGGGGCCAGAGGCCAGTGAGAGTGAGGCCAGGGGCCAGTGAGAGTGAGGCCCAGGGCCAGAGGCCAGTGAGAGTGAGGCCAGGGGCCAGTGAGAGTGAGGCCAGTGAGAGTGAGGCCCGGGGCTAGTGAGAGTGAGGCTCAGGGCCAGGGGCCAGTGAGAGTGAGGCCCGGGGCCAGAGGCCAGTGAGAGTGAGGCCAGGGGCCAGTGAGAGTGAGGCCCGGGGCCAGTGAGAGTGAAGCCAGGGGCCAGTGAGAGTGAGGCCAGTGTGAGTGAGGCCCGGGGCCAGTGTGAGTGAGGCCAGGGGCCAGTGAGAGTGAGGCCAGGGGCCAGTGAGAGTGAGGCCCGGGGCCAGTGAGAGTGAGGCCAGGGGCCAGTGAGAGTGAGGCCAGGAGGCCCGGGGCCAGTGAGAGTGAGGCCCGGGGCCAGTGAGAGTGAGGCCAGGGGCCAGTGAGAGTGAGGCCAGGAGGCCTGGGGCCAGTGAGAGTGAGGCCCGGGGCCAGTGAGAGTGAGGCCCGGGGCCAGTGAGAGTGAGGCCCGGGGCCAGTGAGAGTGAGGCCCGGGGCCAGTGAGAGTGAGGCCCGGGGCCAGTGAGAGTGAGGCCCGGGGCCAGTGAGAGTGAGGCCCGGGGCCAGTGAGAGTGAGGCCCGGGGCCAGTGAGAGTGAGGCCCGGGGCCAGTGAGAGTGAGGCCAGGGGCCAGTGAGAGTGAGGCCAGGAGGCCTGGGGCCAGTGAGAGTGAGGCCCGGGGCCAGTGAGAGTGAGGCCCGGGGCCAGTGAGAGTGAGGCCCGGGGCCAGTGAGAGTGAGGCCCGGGGCCAGTGAGAGTGAGGCCCGGGGCCAGTGAGAGTGAGGCCCGGGGCCAGTGAGAGTGAGGCCCGGGGCCAGTGAGAGTGAGGCCAGGGGCCAGTGAGAGTGAGGCCCGGGGCCAGTGAGAGTGAGGCCCGGGGCCAGTGGGAGTGAGGCCCGGGGCCAGAGGCCAGTGAGAGTGAGGCCCGGGGCCAGTGAGAGTGAGGCCCGGGGCCAGAGGCCAGTGAGAGTGAGGACAGGGGCCAGTGAGAGTGAGGCCAGGGGCCAGTGAGAGTGAGGCCCGGGGCCAGAGGCCAGTGAGAGTGAGGCCCGGGGCCAGTGAGAGTGAGGCCCGGGGCCAGAGGCCAGTGAGAGTGAGGCCCGGGGCCAGTGAGAGTGAGGCCCAGTGCCAGTGAGAGTGAGGCCCAGGGCCAGTGAGAGTGAGGCCCAGGGGCCAGTGGGAGTGAGGCCCGGTGCCAGTGAGAGTGAGGCCCAGGGCCAGTGAGAGTGAGGCCCGGGGCCAGTGAGAGTGAGGCCCAGGGCCAGTGAGAGTGAGGCCCAGGGGCCAGTGGGAGTGAGGCCCGGGGCCAGTGAGAGTGACGCCCAGGGCCAGTGAGAGTGAGGCCCAGGGGCCAGTGGGAGTGAGGCCCAGCGGCCAGTGGGAGTGAAGCCCGGGGCCAGTGAGAGTGAGGCCCGGGGCCAGTGAGAGTGAGGCTTGGGGCCAGTGGGAGTGAGGCCAGAGGCCAGTGAGAGTGAGGCCCGGGGCCAGTGAGAGTGAGGCCCGGGGCCAGAGGCCAGTGAGAGTGAGGCCAGGGGCCAGTGAGAGTGAGGCCAGAGGCCAGTGAGAGTGAGGCCAGGGGCCAGTGAGAGTGAGGCCCGGGGCCAGAGGCCAGTGAGAGTGAGGCCCGGGGCCAGTGAGAGTGAGGCCCGGGGCCAGAGGCCAGTGAGAGTGAGGCCCGGGGCCAGTGAGAGTGAGGCCCGGGGCCAGTGAGAGTGAGGCCCGGGGCCAGTGAGAGTGAGGCCAGAGGCCAGTGAGAGTGAGGCCCGAGGCCAGTGAGAGTGAGGCCCGGGGCCAGTGAGAGTGAGGCCCGGGGCCAGTGAGAGTGAGGCCAGTGAGAGTGAGGCCAGGGGCCAGTGAGAGTGAGGCCCAGGGCCAGTGAGAGTGAGGCCCGGGGCCAGTGAGACTGAGGCCCGGGGCCAGTGAGACTGAGGCCCGGGGCCAGTGAGAGTGAGGCCAGAGGCCAGTGAGAGTGAGGCCCGGGGCCAGTGAGAGTGAGGCCCGGGGCCAGTGAGAGTGAGGCCAGTGAGAGTGAGGCCAGGGGCCAGTGAGAGTGAGGCCCGGGGCCAGAGGCCAGTGAGAGTGAGGCCCGGGGCCAGAGGCCAGTGAGAGTGAGGCCAGGGGCCAGTGAGAGTGAGGCCCAGGGCCAGTGAGAGTGAGGCCCGGTGCCAGTGAGAGTGAGGCCCAGGGCCAGTGAGAGTGAGGCCCAGGGGCCAGTGGGAGTGAGGCCCGGGGCCAGTGAGAGTGAGGCCCAGGGCCAGTGAGAGTGAGGCCCAGGGGCCAGTGGGAGTGAGGCCCGGGGCCAGTGAGAGTGAGGCCCAGGACCAGTGGGAGTGAGGCCCAGCGGCCAGTGGGAGTGAGGCCCGGGGCCA
This sequence comes from Squalus acanthias, assembly GCA_030390025.1. Taxonomy (NCBI): domain Eukaryota; kingdom Metazoa; phylum Chordata; class Chondrichthyes; order Squaliformes; family Squalidae; genus Squalus; species Squalus acanthias. The sequence continues at coordinate 4,905,700 of CM059439.1, read as the reverse complement.
GTGAGAGTGAGGCCCGGGGCCAGTGAGAGTGAGGCCCGGGGCCAGTGAGAGTGAGGCCCGGGGCCAGTGAGAGTGAGGCCTGGGGCCAGTGAGAGTGAGGCCAGTGAGAGTGAGGCCCGGGGCCAGTGAGAATCAGGCCCGGGGCCAGAGGCCAGTGAGAGTGAGGCCAGGGGCCAGTGAGAGTGAGGCCCAGGGCCAGAGGCCAGTGAGAGTGAGGCCAGGGGCCAGTGAGAGTGAGGCCAGTGAGAGTGAGGCCCGGGGCTAGTGAGAGTGAGGCTCAGGGCCAGGGGCCAGTGAGAGTGAGGCCCGGGGCCAGAGGCCAGTGAGAGTGAGGCCAGGGGCCAGTGAGAGTGAGGCCCGGGGCCAGTGAGAGTGAAGCCAGGGGCCAGTGAGAGTGAGGCCAGTGTGAGTGAGGCCCGGGGCCAGTGTGAGTGAGGCCAGGGGCCAGTGAGAGTGAGGCCAGGGGCCAGTGAGAGTGAGGCCCGGGGCCAGTGAGAGTGAGGCCAGGGGCCAGTGAGAGTGAGGCCAGGAGGCCCGGGGCCAGTGAGAGTGAGGCCCGGGGCCAGTGAGAGTGAGGCCAGGGGCCAGTGAGAGTGAGGCCAGGAGGCCTGGGGCCAGTGAGAGTGAGGCCCGGGGCCAGTGAGAGTGAGGCCAGGGGCCAGTGAGAGTGAGGCCCGGGGCCAGTGAGAGTGAGGCCCGGGGCCAGTGAGAGTGAGGCCCGGGGCCAGTGAGAGTGAGGCCCGGGGCCAGTGAGAGTGAGGCCCGGGGCCAGTGAGAGTGAGGCCAGGGGCCAGTGAGAGTGAGGCCCGGGGCCAGTGAGAGTGAGGCCCGGGGCCAGTGAGAGTGAGGCCCGGGGCCAGTGAGAGTGAGGCCCGGGGCCAGTGAGAGTGAGGCCCGGGGCCAGTGAGAGTGAGGCCCGGGGCCAGTGAGAGTGAGGCCCGGGGCTAGTGAGAGTGAGGCCCGGGGCCAGTGAGAGTGAGGCCAGGGGCCAGTGTGAGTGAGGCCCGGGGCCAGTGAGAGTGAGGCCTGGGGCCAGTGGGAGTGAGGCCCGGGGCCAGAGGCCAGTGAGAGTGAGGCCCGGGGCCAGTGAGAGTGAGGCCCAGTGCCAGTGAGAGTGAGGCCCGGGGCCAGTGAGAGTGAGGCCCGGGGCCAGAGGCCAGTGAGAGTGAGGACAGGGGCCAGTGAGAGTGAGGCCAGGGGCCAGTGAGAGTGAGGCCCGGGGCCAGAGGCCAGTGAGAGTGAGGCCCGGGGCCAGTGAGAGTGAGGCCCGGGGCCAGAGGCCAGTGAGAGTGAGGCCCGGGGCCAGTGAGAGTGAGGCCCAGTGCCAGTGAGAGTGAGGCCCAGGGCCAGTGAGAGTGAGGCCCAGGGGCCAGTGGGAGTGAGGCCCGGTGCCAGTGAGAGTGAGGCCCAGGGCCAGTGAGAGTGAGGCCCGGGGCCAGTGAGAGTGAGGCCCAGGGCCAGTGAGAGTGAGGCCCAGGGGCCAGTGGGAGTGAGGCCCGGGGCCCGTGAGAGTGACGCCCAGGGCCAGTGAGAGTGAGGCCCAGGGGCCAGTGGGAGTGAGGCCCGGGGCCAGTGAGAGTGAGGCCCAGGACCAGTGGGAGTGAGGCCCAGCGGCCAGTGGGAGTGAGGCCCGGGGCCAGTGAGAGTGAGGCCCGGGGCCAGTGAGAGTGAGGCTTGGGGCCAGTGGGAGTGAGGCCAGAGGCCAGTGAGAGTGAGGCCCGGGGCCAGTGAGAGTGAGGCCCGGGGCCAGAGGCCAGTGAGAGTGAGGCCAGGGGCCAGTGAGAGTGAGGCCAGGGGCCAGTGAGAGTGAGGCCCGGGGCCAGAGGCCAGTGAGAGTGAGGCCCGGGGCCAGTGAGAGTGAGGCCCGGGGCCAGAGGCCAGTGAGAGTGAGGCCCGGGGCCAGTGAGAGTGAGGCCCGGGGCCAGTGAGAGTGAGGCCCGGGGCCAGTGAGAGTGAGGCCCAGGGGCCAGTGGGAGTGAGGCCCGGGGCCAGTGAGAGTGAGGCCCAGGACCAGTGGGAGTGAGGCCCAGCGGCCAGTGGGAGTGAGGCCCGGGGCCAGTGAGAGTGAGGCCCGGGGCCAGTGGGAGTGAGGCCCGGGGCCAGTGAGAGTGAGGCCCGGGGCCAGTGAGAGTGAGGCCAGTGGCCAGTGAGAGTGAGGCCAGGGGCCAGTGAGAGTGAGGCCCGGGGCCAGTGAGAGTGAGGCCCGAGGCCAGTGAGAGTGAGGCCCGAGGCCAGTGAGAGTGAGGCCCGGGGCCAGTGAGAGTGAGGCCCGGGGCCAGTGAGAGTGAGGCCAGTGAGAGTGAGGCCAGGGGCCAGTGAGAGTGAGGCCAGGGGCCAGTGAGAGTGAGGCCCAGGGCCAGTGAGAGTGAGGCCCGGGGCCAGTGAGAGTGAGGCCAGAGGCCAGTGAGAGTGAGGCCCGAGGCCAGTGAGAGTGAGGCCCGGGGCCAGTGAGAGTGAGGCCAGTGAGAGTGAGGCCAGGGGCCAGTGAGAGTGAGGCCCAGGGCCAGTGAGAGTGAGGCCAGGGGCCAGTGAGAGTGAGGCCCGGGGCCAGAGGCCAGTGAGAGTGAGGCCCGGGGCCAGTGAGAGTGAGGCCCGGGGCCAGAGGCCAGTGAGAGTGAGGCCCGGGGCCAGTGAGAGTGAGGCAAGGGGCCAGTGAGAGTGAGGCCCGGGGCCCGGGGCCAGTGGGAGTGAGGCCCGGGGCCAGTGAGAGTGAGGCCCAGGGCCAGTGGGAGTGAGGCCCAGGGGCCAGTGGGAGTGAGGCCCGGGGCCGGTGGGAGTGAGGCCCGGGGCCAGTGAGAGTGAGGCCCGGGGCCAGTGAGAGTGAGGCCCGGGGCCAGTGAGAGTGAGGCCCAAGGTCATGCAAGGAGTAAGGCTGAAGGACTTGTAGGGAGTTCAGGACAAGTGACTTTTTTAAATGTTCTATTCATCCAATACTCAATGGACCTTATGTACGGAAGGTAGCGAAACATTGGAATGAAACTCGGGGCGAGTGGGAGATGTTTTTGAGTGTTGGCGGCGTAGACTGTGGGTGCTTTAACCTAGTTGGCAAAATTTGAGTTAGTCAGAGGCCAGTAAATCGGTCTGGCATGGTCATGATATTCCACAAAGAAGGTGGTCTTTCCTATCGAAAGTCACATTGGCTGCTATTTACGAGGTTGTTTCTGCACTAAAACAATCCTCAAGTTTACTTCTGATACTCGATTCCATAATTTTACACGGGACTGAAGTAAGACAAATGGGTCTGTAGTTGCCCGTGTCTGTTTTGTCCCCCTTCGGACCGTGTTGGCCTGTTTCCAATCTGCTACTACCTCCCCAGTGTCTGACGACTCCCTTGTAAAGATTGTCAGTGTCTGGCTGGATAGTGGTCGGGGGACTCGGAAGCCTAGCTGTTTGTTTCCCATTCCCGGGCAGCAGGTGCTGAGGGCAACCTTCACGTCCCATATGATGCCCGAGCTGAAATCAGCTGGTACACGGGGAAATTTTAACCTAACTCGCTTGGCGGATTTACCCACTTTGAGGGAGGGTAAAATCGGGCGGGGTGTAATGCCAGTGCTACACCCAATCCCGTCAGTTTCCCAACGGGTGGATTCGATTAAAATTGCCCCCGTAATCCTTCCTATTGAGGTTCCGTCTTTCGGATGAGACATTAAACCAAGGCCCCATCTACCCTCTCAGGTGGATGTAAAGCATCCCGCAGCACAGAAGAGCAAGGGAGTTCTCCCAGTGTCCTGGCCAATACTTATCCCTCAGACAACTCCTAAAACAGATGATCTGGTCATTATCACATTGCTGTTTGTGGGAGCTTGCTGTGCGCAAATTGGCTGCCACATTTCCTACATCACAACAGTGACTACACTTCAAAATACTTCATTGGCTGTAAAGCGCTTTGGGACGTCCTGAGGTCGTGAAAGGCGCTGTAGAAATGCAAGTCTTTCTTTACTGTAACCGTCTCTTCTCACATGCCATGAGGCTGCTGGGTTTTGACAGAAACACAGGCTATGATCCCCAAAACACTGCTTATTAAAATTTCTTGATATTAAAAAAAAAAGAATTTTAATTTATTCAGTCACCTTAAAGCAGTGACCTTGGAAATAGGCTTCTATTTAAGGCTGATTTTTGAGATGTGTAAGTTTTTTTTTTAACCTGTAAAGGAATAATTTGCAGGGCTATGGAGAAAGAGCAAGGGGGAGTGGGACTAATTGGACAGCTCTTTCAAAGAGCCGGCACAGGCACGATGGGCCGACTGGCCTCTTCCTGTGCTGTATCATTCTATGATTGTTGAATTCTGTTTAGTGTTTCACTCGGATTCAACTGAAAGCACATTAAAAAGGTACAAACCAGCGCTCGGGTAATCTTCTCACTGTTTATTTTTGCACAATCTGGGACTGCCGGTATTCGCTGGGGTGAAGTGAGATTTTGCTTTAAAAGGAAATGCTTTGGACCGTTATTTCACTGCTGGATAATGTACAGTTCAAAACTGCTTCAAAGTGCATCGCCCTTCATCTTCATGCCCATATCTGTTTACTATTAAAAAAACAAGTAACATACTGCAGATGTCCCGGGAGAAGATAGATGCACTTCCCACACTACAGATCTAAATTCCGGCAGATAAATCTGCCTCTCGCTGCAGGGGAAGTTTATTTTTAGGTAAACACACACACTCCGGCAGCATGATCCCTTAAAGTGCCGATAATTATAAATTAAAACATCTGAGGCCAGATGAAATTAATTTGAGGTTTTAGGGCTCTGTTCTCAAACCTTCAATTAATGGATTTACTTTAATGATCTTTGAGGTTTAAAAGCCTGCAGTGTAATGCGATCTTGGGAGTAAAGTGCTCCATGTGAAGATGTGGGTTGTGTTTTGTGCTGCTATGTGTCGCTACGGAGTTTCAAAGCTTGGTGGTGCCGGTGATATGGCTCATGGTGGCTTCTTCCTTGTGCCCGGTCCAAAACTGGATAGGGGCAGGGTGATAGTTAAAGCGTCTGTGTGGCATGGGTCCAACCGCACGTCGTGAACACAGCTGGCTTGTGCCACTTGCAAACGGGAACCAGGGCTCTTCAAGTAGACTGAAGACTGATTAAAAACGGGACTTAATTGTTCCAGGCTACAATCTTCATTATTACCGGGCGGTCCCCTCAATACCACCCCCCCACCCCCTCCCCCGCGCGTCAAAACATTACTGTCCTTGCTCAATGTCCACGCTTTCCAATAGGGCTGGCCAGATTGCAATCAGGAATGGGAACCATGGGAATTTCTCACCTCCCCAGCCCAGGACCACCAAGGCCAATAGTAGGACCCCAATCATAAGAACATAAGAATTAGGATCAGGAGTAGGCCATACGGCCCCTCGAGCCTGCTCCACCATTCAATAAGATCATGGCTGATCTTCGACCTCAACTCCACTTTCCCACCCGATCTCCATATCTCTTGATTCCCCTAGAGTCCAAAAGTCTATTGATCTCAGCCTTGAATACACTCAACGATTCAGCATCCACAGTCCTCTGGGGTAGAGAATTTCAAAGATTTACAACCCTCTGAGGGTTTTGAAAGATGTGGCTAAAGAGATAGTGGATGCATTGGTTGTCATTTTCCAAAATTCCATAGATTCTAGAACGGTTCCCGCGGATTGGAAGGTAGCAAATGTAACCCCACTATTTAAGAAAGGAGGGAGAGAGCAAACAAGGAACTACAGACCAGTTAGCCTGACATCAGTAGTAGGGAAAATGCTAGAATCTATTATTAAGGACGTGGTAACAGGAAACTTAGAAAATAATATTAGGATTGGGCAGAGTCAACATGGATTTATGAAAGGGAAATCGTGTTTGACAATCTGTTTTTTGAGGCTGTAACTAGCAGAATAGATAAGGGGGAACCAGTGGATGTGGTGTATTTGGATTTTCAGAAGGCATTCGATAAGGTGCCACACAAGAGGTTATTAAACAAAATTAGAGCTCATGGGATTGGGGGTAATATACTAGCATGGATTGAGGATTGGTTAATGGACAGAAAACAGAGAGTAGGAATAAACGGGTCATTTTCGGGTTGGCAGGCTGTAACTAGTGGGGTACCGCAAGGATCAGTGCTTGAGCCTCAGCTATTCACAATCTATATCAATGATTTGGATGAGGGGACCAAATGTAATATATCCAAGTTTGCTGATGATACAAAGCTGGGTGGGAATATAAGTTGTGAGGAGGATGCAAAGAGGCTTCAAGGGGATATAGACAAGCTAAGTGAGTGGGTAAGAACATGGCAAATGGAATATAATGTGGAGAATCCACTTTGGTAGGAAAAATAGAAAAGCAGAGTATTTTTTTAAATGGGGAGAGATTGGGAAATGTTGGTGTTCAGAGGGACCTGGGTGTCCTTGTACACGAATCACTGAAAGTTAACATGCAGGTACAGCAAGCAATTAGGAAAGCAAATGGTATGCTGGCCTTTATTACAAGAGGATTTGAGTATAAGAGTAAAGATGTCTTACTGCAATTATATAGGGCCCTGTGAGACCACACCTGGAGTATTGTTTACAGTTTTGGTCTCCTTACTTAAGGAAGGATATACTTGTCGTAGAGGGAGTGCAACGAAGGTTCACCAGACTGGTTCCTGGGATGGGGGGATTGTCCTATGAAGAGAGATTGAGTAGACTAGGCCTATATTCTCTAGAGTTTAGAAGAATGAGAGGTGATCTCATTGAAACATACAAAATTCTTACAGGGCTTGATAGGGTAGATGCAGGGAGGATGTTTCCCCTGGCTGGGGAGTCTAGAGCCAGGGGTCACAGTCTCAGAATAAGGGGTCGGCCATTTAGGACTGAGATGAGGAGAAATTTCTTCACTCAGAGTCTGGTGAATCTTTGGAATTCTCTACCCCAGAGGCGTGTGGAGGCTCAGTCGTTGAGTATATTCAAGACAGAGATGATCGATTTTTGGATAATGAGGGAATCAAGGGATATGGGGATAGTGCAGGAAAGTGTAGTTGAGGTAGAAGATCAGCCATGATCTTACTGAATGGCGGAGCAGGCTCGAAGGGCCAAATGGCCTACTCCTGCTCCTATTTCTTATGTTCTTTTGAGCAAAGAAATTCCTCCTCATCTCAGTCCTAAATTTCCGGCCCCTTATCCTGAGACTATGCCCCCTAGTTCTAGACTCTCCAGTCAGGGGAAACAATCTCTCAGCATCTACCCTGTCAATCCCCCTCAGAATCTTATCTGTTTCAATGAGATCACCTCTCAATCTTTAAAACTCCAGAGCGTATAGGCCCAGCAGTGGGCTCTCTTCAGCGCATCCATAGATTCTGGCAATTTCGGGCATGGATGGGTCAAGGTATGTAGGAACCGGAATAGGGCGTTCAGCCCCTCGAGCCTGTTCCGCCATTCAATTAGAACATGGCTGATTTGTATCTTAACTCCACCTACCTGCCTTGGTCCCGTATCCCTTAGATACTACACTGGAGTCAGGACTACTACGGGGCCAGGCTTCTAGCCACTAGGCCATAGGGAAGTTGGAGTCAGTAACAAGATCCTGTGGTATAATGAACAGCAACAGCACATGGACAGCACAGCAAACACTGTGGTTTGTATTCTCGGGGGCTAGCAATCGAGGGCAGTGAGATGGAAGACAGATGCCCAAAGCTAGACTTCAAACGACTTGACCCTTGCGTTTTTCCTGGATTTGATTCAACTGAATCCAAATATTTTAGCCTAGCAGAAAACATTCCAGCCACTGACCCAGTTATTCAATCATATTTCCCTATGCCGGGAAGATCTTCTGCGTGCACTAGCTGTGCCTCCACCTAAACCAGCAGACGTTGCATTGTAATGCACGGTCCGCCGAATTAAGTATATGTCGGGCGTGCTGGTTGAGCGGCGGGTTTGCGGAGGGGCAAACTCGAGAGCTGGCAGCGTGAGGTCTAAGCAGGAAAGGTCCTTTGGGGAAGAATTGTCTCGTTCAGTCCCAAGGTTGACAAAAGACATAGGCACAGTGATACAAGGTTGCAGCCACCCAGGAAAACAAGCGCTGAGTGACTACAGGCCTCGCACCTTCTCACCTGATGATATGGGCCCCTGGCATTGGGTCGCCAACCCTCCAGGATTGCCCTGGAGTCTCCAGGAATTAAAGATGAATCTCCTGGGCACTGCTGTCAGCAAAACCCAGGAGAAAAATTATATGGGGCATTAAAAAAATGTTCATTTTTATAATTTTATTTGAACACTGCCATTTATTAATTATAAAAATATTGAAGATGACAAAAAAAATGGCGGTTTGACTGATCAGGTAAAGAAAATTTCTTTCCAACTTTTTTTATTCGTTCCTTGGATGTGGGCGTCGCAGGCAAGGCCAGCATTTATTGCCCATCCCTAATTGCCCTTGAGAAGGTGGTGGTGAGCCGCCTTCTTGAACCGCTGCAGTCCGTGTGGTGAAGGTACTCCCACAGTGCTGTTAGGGAGGGAGTTCCAGGATTTTGACCCAGGGATGATGAAGGAACAGCCCATATATTTCTAAGTCAGGATGGTGTGTGACTTGGAGGGGAACTTGGAGGTGGTGGTGTTCCCATGCACCTGCTGCCCTTGTCCTTCTAAATGGTGGAGGTCGCGGGTTTGGGAGGTGCTGCCAAAGAAGCCTTGATGAGTTGCTGCCGTGAATCTTGTAGATCACTGCAGCCACGGTACGCCGGTGGTGGAGGGAAGGCGGGTCGCCACGAGGATAGACGTGTCGGGCGACCAATAGCAGGAGAGGGGTGGTTGGAGGCGGGAGGATCATGTGACGATACCTCCAATACGTCCAACCACAGTTGGCAACCCTACCCCGGGATCATAGAGCAATTTTTCTATTCTATTTTTAACCACTACAATTATTGGATGGCCAAAGGCTGAAACTAGCCCTTTTAGGGTAAAAATGTCAATTGCTGGAGTTTGAATACTAACGCTTAATGTTCTTGCACTAAAATCCTCTGTGCACTATCTTTAATGCAGGTGTTAAGCAGTTTATTTTAAACAGGTTAGAACCCCTGTAAAATTAGCGTGAGTCGCCGGTCGATCGTACGTGGACTTCGCCAATCTGAACTTCGACCCTTTGGTTCAAAACCGGATGGGTGCCCAATACGAATTGAAATTTGCGTTACCTACCCTGAATTGGAGAAACAGTTCCAAAGACCTTGCCCGTGGCTCCAGAGCAAGCGGTTAAAAACCCGATTGAAGATGCGGTACAGTCGTAGACTTTCTACATCGTGTACCTTCCATACTTGCTGAATGATGGAACGAATGTTAGTCCTCACAATGTCCAGCACCTGAAAGTCAATTCAGAAACACACACAAAGAACACAAACAGGTTAGTACTGAGAATCCAAGGTGAAGGGGCCAGGTATTCTGGGACATTTCTGAGAGACATGATAAGGGGGCTATATAAATGCAAAATTCTTTGTTTCTCGACATTCACTTCAGCCCCTTGCACTGCTACCATTCCGACTCAGTGCTGTGATCCTTCAGTCTACGGGGCAGCTGTGGTGGTGGGGGTCAGGGATTCTGTGTTACGAACTTTAAGGTGTTGTCAATGCCATTCCATATTTGGAACAGATTTGGTGGTGTGGGGGGGGGGCAAACCTCCCACAGGCTGAAGTCATGCTCCAGCCAAACTAAGGTAGAAGGCAGCCTAGTTCCAGTAACCCCAGTGTCACACGGTTAAAGTGCAGGTTAGCATGCAAGGGCCAATACAATATTATCAGTGCGCACTCCCGACACTAGGCCTCGCCTGCCAGGAGCATGAGCTTTTAGAATTCTCATCCTTGTTTTCAAATCACTCCATGGCCTCGCCCCTCCTTATCTCTGTAACCTCCTCCAGCCCTACAACCCTCCAAGATCTCTGCGCTCCTCCAATTCTGGCCTCTTGTGCATCGCCGATTTTAATCGCTCCACCATTGGCGGCTGTGCCTTCAGCTGCCTGGGCCCAAAGCTCTGGAATTCCCTTCCTGTTCCCCAAGGGTCAGTGCTGGGGCCACTGCTTTTTTCTTGATATATATAAATGACCTGGTGTTGGAATACAGAGTAGAATTTCTAAACTTGGGGGTGTGGCAAACAGTGATGATGATACCAATCAACTGCAACAGGACATAGAAAGGTTAACAGAATGGGCAGACAAGTGGCAGATGGAATTTAATACAGAGAAGTGTGAGGTGATGCATTCTGGCAGAAGGAACAGGGAGAGGCAATAAACACTTAATGGCACAGTTTTAAAGAGTGTGCAGGGACAGAGGGACCTGGGAGTTAATGTGCATAGGTCCCTGAAGGTAGCAGGACATATTGAGAGAGTGGTTAACAAAGCATATGGGATCTTGGGCTTCTTAAATAGAGGTATTGAGTGCAAAAGTAGAGAAGTTATGCTGAACCTTTATAAAGTGCTGGTTAGGCCACAACTGGAGTATTGCGTCCAGTTCTGGTCACCACACTTGAAGGATGTGAAGGCCCTTGAGAGGGTGCAGAGGAGATTTACCAGAATGGTTCTGGGGATGGGGGATCTTAGCTACAAGGACAGGTTGGAGAAGCTGGATTTGTTTTCATTAGAGCAAAGGAGGTTGAGGGGTGATTTGATAGAGGTGTACAAGATTATGACGGGTTTGGATAGGCTAGACGGGGAAAGGCTGTTCCCACTAGTTGATGGTACAAGGACTAGGGGACACAGATTTAAGGTTTTGGGCAAGAGATACAGGGGGGATGTGAGGAAAAACTTTTTTACGCAGCGAGTGATGATGACCTGGAATTCGCTGCCGACGGAAGTGGTGGAAGCGGAGACACTCATTGTTTTCAAGGGGAGACTGGATAGGCACTTGAAGGAAATAAACTTGTAGGGCTACGGAGATAGAGTGGGGGAATGGGACTGACTGGATTGCTCTACAGAGAGCCCGCACGGACTCGATGGGCCGAATGTGCATAGGTCCCTGAAGGTGGCAGGACATATTGAGAGAGTGGTTAACAAAGCATATGGGATCTTGGGCTTCATGTACTAAATGGTATATACTTCAATGCAAGAAGTATAGCGAACAAGGCAGATGAGCTGAGGGCACAGGTAGATACTTGGGACTATGATATTATAGCTATTACAGAGACGTGGCTGAAAGAGGGGCAGGTATGGCAGCTCAACATACCTGGCTACAGGATTTTCAGATGGGATAGAGAGGGAGGTAAAAAGGGAGGGGGGGGTCGCAGTATTGATTAAAGAAACTATTACAGCTGTGAGGAGGGATGATATGTTGGAGGGATCATCAAACGACACCATATGGGTAGAATTGAAAAACAAAAAAGGGGCGATCACACTCCTGGGAATGTACTACAGACTCCCAAACAGTGAGAGGGAGATAGAAGAACAAATATGTAGACAAATTTCTGAGAAGTGCAAAAACTTTAGGGCAGTAATAGTAGGGGATTTTAACTACCCCAATATTAACTGGGATAAAATTAGTTTAAAGGGTATAGAAGGTGCAGAATTCCTAAAATGCATCCAGGAGAACTTTTTTAGCCAGTATGTAGCAAGCCCAACAAGGGAGGGGGCGGTTCTGGACTTAGTTTTAGGGAATGAAGCTGGGCAGGTAGAAGGTGTATCAGTGGGGGAGCATTTTGGTGCTAGTGTCCATAATTCTTAGATTTAAGGTAGTTATGGAAAAGGACAAAGATAGACCAGGAATAAAAATTCTAAATTGGGGAAAAGCAAATTTTGCTAAGCTCAGAGGGGATTTAGCCATAGTGGACTGGAAACAGCTACTTGAAGGTAAATCAGTCTCAGAGCAGTAGGAGGCATTCAAGGAGGAGATCCGGAGGGTTCAGACCAAATATGTGCCCTTAAAGAAAAAAAGTGGGACTAACAAATCTAGAGCCCCTGGATGTCTAGAGACATACAGGGTAGGATAAAGAAAAAAAGGGAGGCGTATGACAGATACCGAGGGCTAAATACTCCAGAATCTTTAGAGGAGTACAGAAAGTGCAGGGGTGCAATTAAAAAGGATATTAGGAAAGCAAAGAGAGAGCATGAAAAATTCTTGGCAAGTAAAATCAAGGAAAACCCAAAGATGTTTTATAAATATATTAAGAGTAAGAGGATAACTAAAGAAAGGGTAGGGCCTATTAGAGATCATGTGTGGCGGCGGGAGGTGTCGGTAGGGTTCTTAATGAATACTTTGCGTCTGTTTTCACAAAGGAGAGGGGCGAAGCAGACATTGCTATCAGGGTGGGAGGAGTGTAAAATATTAGATGAAGTAAACATAGTGAGAGAGGAAGTATTAAGGGGATTAGCAGCTTTAAAAGTGGATAACTCCCCAGGCCCAGATGAAATGTATCCCAGGTTGTTAAGCGAAGCAAAAGAGGAAATAGCAGAGGCCCTGACCATCATTTTTCAATCCTCTCTGGCTTCAAGTGTGGTGCCGGAGGACTGGAGGACTGCTAATGTGGTACCCTTGTTTAAAAAAGGAGAAAAGGATAGACTGAGTAATTACAGGCCAGTCAGCCTAACCTCGGTGGTGGGAAAATTATTGGAAAGAATTCTGAAGGACAGGATAAATCTTCATTTAGAAAGACACGGATTAATCAAGGATAGTCAGCATGGATTTGTTAAGGGAAGGTCATGTCTGACAAACTTGATTGAATTTTTTGAGGAGGTAACAAGGAGGGTAGATGAGGGTAATACGTTTGATGTAGTGTACATGGACTTTAGCAAGGCTTTTGATAAGGTTCCACGTGGCAGCCTGGTCACGAAGTTAAAAGCCATGGGATCCAGGGCAAAGTGTCAAGTTGGATTCAAAACTGTCTCGGAGACAGGAAGCAGAGGGTAATGGTTGATGGGTGTTTTTGTGACTGGAAGGCTGTTTCCAGTGGGGTTCCGCAGGGCTCAGTACTAGGTCCCTTGCTTTTTGTGGTATATATCAATGATCTTGACTTGAATATAGGGGGTATGATTAAGAAGTTTGCAGATGATACTAAAATCGGCAGTGTGGTTGATACTGAAGAAGGAAGCTGTGGACTGCAGGAAGATATCAATAAATTGGTCAGGTGGGCAGAACAGTGGCAAATGGAATTCAATCCAGAGAAGTGTGAGGTAATGCATTTGGGGAGGGCTAACAAGGAAAGGGAATACACATTAAATGGTAGGACACTGAGTAGTGTAGAGGAACAAAGGGACCTTGGAGTGCATGTCCACAGATCCCTGAAGGTAGCAGGCCAAGTAGATAAGATGGTTAAGAAGGCATACGGAATGCTTGCCTTTATTCGCCGTGGCATAGAATACAAGAGCAGGGGGGTTATGCTTCAACTGTATAAAACACTAGTTAGGCCTCAGCTAGAGTACTGCGTGCAGTTCTGGTCACCACATTACAGGAAAGATGTGATTGCACTAGAGAGGGTACAGAGGAAATTTACAAGGATGTTGCCGGGAGTAGAGAATCTTAGCTATGAGGAAAGACTGGATAGGCTGGGTCTGTTTTCCTTGGAACAGAGGAGGCTGAGGGGAGACCTTATTGAGGTGTATAAATTATGAGGGGCCTAGATAAAGTGGATAGAAAGGACCTATTTCCCTTAGCAGTGGGGTCAAAAACCAGGGGGCACAGATAATTGGGGGAAGGTTTAGAGGGGATTTGAGGGGAAATTTCTTCACCCAGAAGGTTGTGGGGGTCTAGAACTCACTGCCTGAAAGAGTGGGAGAGGCAGGAACCCTAACCACATTTAAAAAGTACTTGGATGTGCACTTGGGATGCTCTAACCTGCAGGGCTACGGACCAAGAGCTGGGAAGTGGGATTAGGCTGGATAGCTCTTTGTTGGCCAGGCGCGGACACGATGGGCCGAAATGGCCTCCTTCTGTGCTGTAACTTTCTATGACTATGACTAATCCTCTCCGCCCCTCTACCTCACTCTCCTCCTTTAAGACGCTCCTTAAACCTACCTCTTTGACCAAGCTTTTGATCACCTGTCCGAATATCTCCTTATGTGGCTCGGTGTCAAATTTTGTCTGATAACGCTCCTGTGACATGCCTTGGGCCGTTTTACTCCATTGAAGACGCTATATAAATGCAAGTTGTTGTTGTGATAGGAAAATTACAGTGCATTCCCTTCAGTGTTCCGTCAGTGGACAGAAAATTGAGAGGAGTGTGTCTGTGATTTTCTGCTGTGTGCTCCATGCAGGCAAGGCCCTGTGCTGGGAGCCCACAATCGTTACAGCGGCCCTATAGCGGAGTTTTGTTTCTCCCCCTTTGTAAGCCATGAAATCAACTGGCGTATTTAGGTTTGACCATCTTTTATCTATAACCAGACTGGATATTTAAAAAAAGACTGGTCCACTATACTATAAATAGTGCCGTCTTTCAGATGAGATGTTAAACCAAGGTCCCGTCTGACCTCTTAATTGGACGTAAAAGATCCCATGGCACTATTTCGAAGAAGAGCAGGAGAGTTCTCCCTGATGTCCTGGCCAATATTTATCCCTCAACCAACATCATTAAAAAAAAGCAGATTATCTGGTCATTACCACATTGCTGTTTGCGGGAGATTGCTGTGCGCAAATTGGCTGCCACATTTCCAACATTACAACAGTGACAATAGTGGCTGCATATGTCTGTGTTGGTGAGCTGGCTAAAGGATTAGAAACAATAAAGAGACAGCTAGGGGGTTAGAACTAGGTTACACAATAGAGCTGGGACATTACTGCAGAGGTAGGACATTGTGTACAAACAAAATGGGAGAGAGTGGAAATAGAGGAAGGAAAGAGTAAGAGCAAGTTAAGAGACTGTGGGGGAAAAATTCAGTTGGTTTGCGCCTCCCGTTAGCGCCTTAAGAGGGAGTTAATGGGGCGCAAAGCAACTAGCGCCCGGGCGTGGCGATGTTTGCGCCGCTCACGAAATTAACTAGACATTTTGCGGTGGCACTAAACACTACCGCCACGATCTCCTGTGCTGGCAGATCGTGAAGTCAGTCGAGTGCGCAACGCCCCGGAGCGGATATTGAGTGGCGCCCCCTGCCTTACCACCTGCCGCTAGCAATGACAGGTTGAGGGGAGCGTTTTGCAGTCAGGAAGGGACTGGGGGAGCGCTATTTAAAGGCGACCGCTTCCTGCCTTTTTTTGTTGGTGACATTTTTGCACCACACATTCTGAGAGAGAGAGAGAGAGAGAGAGACTTCTGGAGAGATTCAACGCTGTGTGAAGGAGTTTTGGGTACTGAGCAGCACTTTGCAGGTTCATTTTGATTTGCTCTTCCTTGTATCGATTTAGAAGAGAATGTGGGGGCTGCACTCTGAGCTCTTTCCCTGGGCCTCTCCATTGTTCTTTCCAGCAGATTTGATGTACAGGTCTCTCCAGGCTGAGATTCAAGGCTGCAATGAGCAGGATGTGGATGGAGAGCAAGATCAACCCTCCCTTTTAAGAACTGGCCGGCGCCATTGTGTCTGTGTTCCATTGCTGACTGACATCACATGAGCTTCGCCAGCGCTCTGAGGTAGCGCCTCGCTCCTCGGCCTTTGCGCCTTAAGAGAGGTGTGAAGCGCCTGATTTAGTGCTCCAATCAACTCCAAGGTCGATAAAAGCCAAGTTTGCAGTTGGAGGCGATAATTAGCGCCAGGCGCTAAACTTTGCGCCCGGCCGATAATCGCGCCCCAAACAGGGCAATACTGAATTTCTCCCCCTGTGTACTTAGCTCCAGTGAATCGAGCATTGAGCAAGGAGGTAAGACAGACACTGAAACAAAGAGACAGTGAGGTAGATAAAAGGAGAAAAAAATAATCAAGGTGAGGGACGCTCGTGCTGGAGAATGGAATGGATTCAATTGCAGGCACTCAGTGTCAGTATAAAGCAGTCCCACATATAGCATGGTTAGATGTGAAGTAAAGCTCCCTCTACTCTACTCTGCTCCAACAATCAGACTCATCTCCAACCTCAGAAGATGAGGTTCTGGCCAAGATTGCCTACTGCGCTAAGAGTGTCATGTGTGCATTTTCCATCCTGTCACCTCCCTGACTGAAATGGCACATTAGGGCTGAATTAGAGACTACAACCTGTGTTGAGACTGCCCAAGTCATTTCACACAGGACAGCGGGCAGAGGGAGCTTTCTTCACACCAGACTGAGCTGGACCTGAATGCAGGGCCTCAGCGGTGAAAGGGCAGTGTTTAAACCACTATTCCACCCAGCACCTCCCTCCCCAAAACATTTTAACAACTGACATTATCGATTTTGTTGATACTCGGCCATTCCATATCAACTTCTTATGTTCTTAGAGACATATATATATATATATATATATATATATATAGACACTGGTTCATTGTACAATGAAACAGAACCAGGGAGGTCCCTGTGATGACCCCAGACTCGCACGTGAAGAATGGCAAAGGATCAGAGAGTGACTGTCACTTGTGGAATCATACTCCAGCAAGTAATCAAGACCTTCAGGACAGGAAAAGGGAAGGGGCAAAATTGGCAAGAAAAAGGAAATAAAATATATTTTTAAAACAAAGCTAACACCTTAAACAGTTAATACACAAATAAATGTCATATGTGTCAGCTTAGTGTGTAGTAGTTTTGCCTCTGAGTCAAAAAGTTTGTCAGTTTTTACACAGCGAGTTGTTGTGATCTGGAATGCGCTGCCTGAAAGGGCGGTGGAAGCAGATTCAATAGTAACTTTCAAAAGGGAATTGGATTAATACTTGAAGGGAAACATTTTCAAGGCTATGGGGAAACAGCAGGGGAGCTGGACGAATTGGACAGCTCTTGCAAAGAGCCGGCACAGGCACGATGGGCGGAATGGCCTCCTTCTGTGCTTTAACCATTCTAGTTCAAGCCCTACTCCAGGACTTGAGCACATAATCTAGGCAGGCACTTCAGTGCTGCACTGAGGTAACGCTGCACTGTCAGAGGGTGCCGTCTTTCAGATGAGATGTTGAACCGAGATGTTCAGGCAGATGTGAAAGATCCCACGGCACTTGAGCAGGGAGTTCTCCTGGTGTCCTAACCAACGTGCATCCCTTAGCGAGCAAAACTACTCGTTCATCTGACAGCTGTTCGTGGGACCTTACTGGCCGTAAATTGGCTGCTGTGTTTGCCTACAAAAGAACTTTGAAAACATCAATTGGCTATGAACTGCTTCGTGATGTCCTGAGGATGTGAACGGTGCCATGTAAATTCAAGTCTTGCTGTATCAAACGTAGCTCTTAGCAGGTTCTGAAAATCAGAGCTCTTTTGTGAAGGGTATTTGTTCGAAATAATTAAACCTTTTCTTTTGAATCTACCATTGCTGTGAAAGCAAGTGGAATCTCCAATAGGATTTTGACCCTTATAACCTTGCAAGCTTACAACGCTTTCGACTGAGGCACGGACCACACAACCCTGCTGTGAACAATATTCTTTCCTTTGTGCTTTACTCCAAACTGTGCTGACAAAAAAATAGGAAAATTACCAGGTAATCAGAACCGATTGTTGCAGCTCACTGGGACGGAAGGCGGTTTCATTTTGCGTGTCAGTGGGTGCCCACAACAATACCGAAATGTTCGGCATGTTAAAAATTCCAAGCAGCACGGTATTCTATTTTGCAATCAATCTTACGAGCTGTCTGTCAGTGATGAGAAGTGGCATAAGAGCTTACCTCATGAATCAATTGTTCACCAATGCCCAAGTCTTTTTCTCAATTTTGTTGCATTGTCAAATTGATAGTCATCTATTTTCATATAAGGAATCACATTCCAATGACTATTTTTGAAATTCAAGTTACCTAATCTGCGAATATCCAACCATGGGGGATGTGGGGGGAGGAGGAGCAGGGAGGTGGGCGTCACAATTGAGCCCAATCTTGTCCATTTGGATGGAAAATCTTGCGGGGTCCAAGAGCAACAGTGACATGCGAACAACATCACCTGCAGGTTCCCCTCTTAAGTCAAACACCAGTCTGACTTGGACATACATCACTGCTCCTTCATGGTCACTGGGTCAATATCCTGGATCTCCCGACCGAACACCATCACGGGAGCACCATCACCACATGGACTGCAGCAGTACAAGAAGGCCCACCAACAATCTCCTCAGGGTAACCAGGGGATGGGCAATAAATGCGACCTTGCCAACATCGGCCACATCCGAGGGCAAATAAAATAAAGACCTCCACACCTGAATTCTCCATATGTGCTTCCACCACAGGGAGTTCTGCGAATTCGTAAAATTCTCTCTCCACCCTGGCACCTCAAATTCTTGAGTTGAGAAAGAGGTCACACTTGTTCTTAAAGTGGCAACTAACACTACAGAGTTCTTCTTGACTTTCTGGGGAAGCAATCCAGTCAAGTGACAACACCTCTTTAAGACAGATCACAAACAGAATTGATGTGAAACTAAGATAACCTCGCCAAGAGCGAACGAGGCAGAGTCAGCCTGCACCACCCGCCTACAGCTTCTAAAGATTATCTCAGGTGCTCCATTGCTCTCCGACGCCCTCGTCTATTCTTGGTGGCATTGCAATGTCAAATTGATAGCCGTCTATTTTTATCAAAGGAATGACCTACAGCTTCTAGTGAGTAGTTCAGGTGAAACACAGGCAAACAGCTGGGCCAGTGAAAGGGGAAATCTGCTCTGACCTCTATTTCCACTGACACCGTAAGTGTCTTCACTGTGCTCGAAATCAGGAACATGAAAATCTTCCCGCTATGTTTAGAAAGAAAGAAAGGGCGAGAAATTGATGTCTTTACTGCCACCTGGTAGCGCCAGCGATGCGTGAAAAAATGACGGTGGTCGCTCTTGCACCAGCTGGAGGCGGTCCCAGCGGTGCCCACCATATTGGTCGCCCCCCCTTGCACGGCCGGTAACCAGCAGCGCCCTGAAAAAAATGATGGCGTGGTGATGTCAGTCGGCCTGCAACGCCGACTTAACGTCACCGACGCGAACTTCGACCCTAGCGCTCAAGTCAGCGCTGGTCAGCGAGCAAGCGGGCTGACTGACGCGGGCAGGGGCGATATCGGCAGCTGCTGAAGGGACACACACATCAATCAGGTGAGTTTAAATGGAAGGGTTTTGGACTGTTTATTAAATGTTATTGAAGTGGTGGCTTGCTGCAATAGATGTGAAAAGTTTTTTTAAGTGTTTTGGGAGTGCTGCTGGACGCTTGCAAGGGCTCGGATGGTAAGTGAACGCCTTTGAGCAGACAGAACATGCTGCGAATACTCAGCAGGTCACGCTACATCCGTGGAGTTCACGTCTCAGGTCGACATGCTGCCTGACCAACTGAGTATTCCAGCATTTATATGCTGTCATTTCAGATTCACAGCGTCCGCTTGCAGAGGGAAGAGGAAGACGCAGAAGAGGAGGAAGCCAAAGAGGAGCCATCAGGCGGAAGGATGCATCCCAGACAGCCCCTTTGTGGCCGGCATATCCAGGATTGGATCATCCGCCTGCGGTCCCACTGGCTGGGCAGGCTGCATTTCTTGTGTGTGTGAAATGAGGAAGGCACAAGGGTGGAGTTGTGCTGACGGGAGGGCGGGAAAGCCAAGAGGTGCATGCGAGAAGGAGGATAACGTACGGGGATAGCCGCATCTTGTATCCTTTCAGCCCCGCCACTGGCCAAGGGCTCAGCCATGCCCCTGCCAAGAATGGCCTGCACCGTCTCCTCCAAGGGGGTGAGGTGATGCTAGGAATGGGAGATGTGCCTTGTCATTGATGCAGATTGTTGGTAGGTGAGTGGCTGGGGGTTGTGCATTGAGCAGGTTGCGAGGCTAGGGGTGCAGTTGGTAGGAGACGGCTTTTGGAGATGCATTCGCTGACCTTGACCAGTGGTCTGAGGTCACGAAGCTTCTTTGGGCACTGGAGCCAGGTGGTGGGGGTGACACTGCTGGCAGTGACGGCCTTGGTAATGTACTCCCACATTGTTCTTTCTGGAGGGCCTCCTGGCCCCTGTGGGTAGAGGGCCAGTCTTGCAGTGTTGACCCCCCTGCACAAAGCTGGAGTGCTGCGTGAGAGACCCTGGGTGCCCCTTCCCTGGCTTGCTGAGCCATGTGTGGTAGTGCTGAGGTAGTTTTCCCATTTGTTGAGTTTAGGAAGGTAATTCAGCTTTAAGTGCTGAATATTGACATTTGGAACTTCTTTTAAATATTGAACATTTGTTAAAAGACAGAAAGGGCTGAAAAATGCATTAAATCAGTGTATTTTATTTTCCCTTGCTTCAATGTGCATGGCCCCTTTAAATTTCAGAGCTCCTCACTGCCCACAATGCATTGCGAGCTTCACAGCCTCACACACAGACGCTCGGGGAAGCAGCAACGCCGCACCAGGACTACAAATCGGTCCCGGAGCCCTCGTGCAACGCCACCAGGACGGCGTTGTGCCTAAGGTTAGCGCTGCACCACCTACCACCATGCCCCCCACACCAAGTTACCTCGTTTAGCGCGACGGCCATTTCGGGCGGCCCTGAACAGCGAGGACCCCAGACTGCTTTCTGGGCGAGAACGAATTTTTCCCCCAAAGAAAGGAAGAAAGAACTTGCATTTATATAGCCCCTTTCACAAGCTCAGGATGTCCCAAAACGCTTTGCAGCCGTGGAGAGGCGGGACACTTGGATATCTGACGCCGTAGAAAAGTATCTGCGCGGCGTGTTGGGGACGCGTTCCCTGCATGCAAGTCTTCAAATCACCACCTGAGCCTCTCCCGCCTGTCAAGGACGTAGAATCATACAGCACAGAAGGAGGCCATTCGGCCCATCGTGCCTGTGCCGGCTCTTTGAAAGAGCCGTCCAATTAGCCCACTGCCCCCTGCCCTTTCCCCATAGCCCTGCAAATTATACTCATTTTCGAGTATTTATCCAATTCCCTTCTGTTACTGTTAATCTGCTTCCACCTCCCCTTTCAGGCAGTGCATTCCAAATCATAACAACTCGCTGCGTTAAAAAACAATTCTCCTCATCTCCCCCTCTGGTGCTTTTGCCAATTTTGGACGAAAAAAAAAGATTTCCAGTTTAAGAAAGTAAGATTGCGCCTTTCACGACCACCAGACGTCCCAAAGCGCTTTACAGCCAATAAAGTACTTGTGAAGTGTAGTCACTGTTGTAATGTGGGAAACACGGCACAAAATCTGCACAGCAAGCTCCCACAAACAGCAATGTGATAATGACCAGATCATCTGTATTTTTTGCGATGTTGGTTGAGGGATAAATATTGGCCAGGTACACCGGGGAGAACTCCCTCTGCCCTTCTTTCAAATAGTACCGTGGGATCTTTTACACTCACTTGATAGGGCAGACGGGGCATTCATTTAACATCTCATCCGAAAGAGAGCATCTCCGACAGTGCAGCACTCCCTCAGCACTGCACTGGAGTGTCAGCCTAGATTTCAGGTTTCTAGAGTAGGACTTGAACCCACGACCTTCTGACTCAGAGGTCAGAGTGCTACCAACTGAGCCACAGCTGACATGATGGGCTTGGCATCGCATGAGCAGCCTCTTCTCATTTGCCACGTTGCAAATGAGTTTATATTCATAACGTGCCATTGGCAGCAGAAGCACTGTACAGCCATTGCATCGCCGACGGTGCCAGGGAATATAAACAAGGCAAATGCCACACTTCTGACTGTATCCAGGACCCAACCCGTTCCTTGGTCCCAGCAGTGGGAAAACCTACACCTTCCTTGCGACTGGCCTCGAGAGGAGCCCCGCAGACTCTACTGAGTTAAAGAGAGAAGAGTTGCGGCTCAAGAGTTGGCAGGTCTTCTTTTCCAGCATCCCAACACCAACATAAACACACCTTGAGATTCTCAACCAAAGCAATAGCGCCATCTGCCCCTTCCTAGCTGCCACTGCTCCTTCCGTTTTAGGTTACGCGTGTTCGACCAGATCTAATTAAGGCAGTGTATTCTGCTCACCCTACACAGGACTAAATTATGAATTTAATATACACTGGCCACGGAATTAATCAGACATCGACGATATGCTCGGAGCAGTGGTGTCGTGAGTGTTAATCCTTCATTATGAATGTCAACACACAGCACACTGAGAGTAGGAGCATCACACAGACAAGCACACACCGCATAGATAGAGTGAGAAACAGAGATAGAGAGAAGAGGGAATGAGAGAGAGGCAGCACAAACAGTAGTGCCAAAACAGTCAAAGTGCCCACAAAAGGAGCAGTAGATTAGATAATAACAGTTATCCTGATAGATCCCAGGCACTAACCGAATCTGAGGAGTTCAGATGATGGCTATAAAACACTCGAGCTTTATTCTGATGATTTATGATGCCATTTGATGCCGCTTTGATTAGATTATTACCTTGTGAACACTCCCAATGTGGGCATATTTAATGTGCCTTGACTAACTATGTGCACTTTGGTGGTCCATTCACTATCTCAGTAAAGAATGAACAAAGGGAACGCAATCATTATTAAACACGAAACGAACAGGGTGCACTGAGTAAACAATGAACACTCAATCAACAGGGAACACAGGGAACACTCAATCAACAGGGAACACTCGCTCAACAGGGAACACTCGAGGAACAGGGAACACTCGAGGAACAGGGAACACTCGAGGAACAGAGAACACTCGAGGAAAACTCGAGGAACAGGGAACACTCGAGGAACAGGGAACACTCGAGGAACAGAGAACACTCGTGGAACAGGGAACACTCGAGGGACAGGGAACACTCGTGGAACAGGGGACACTGGAGGAACACTCGAGGAACAGGGAACACTCGAGGAACAGGGAACACTCGAGGAACAGGGACACTTGAGGAACAGGGACACTTGAGGAACAGGGACACTCGAGGAACAGGGAACACTCGAGGAACAAGGAACACTCGAGGAACAGGGAACGCTCGAGGAACAGGGACACTCGAGGAACAGGGACACTCGAGGAACAGGAAACATTCGAGGAACAGGGAACACTCGAGGAACAGGGAACACTCGAGGAACAGGGAACACTGGAGGAACAGGGAACGCTCGAGAAACAGGGAACGCTCGAGGAACAGGGAACACTCGAGGAACAGGGAACACTCGAGGAACAGGGAACGCTCGAGGAACAGGGAACGCTCGAGGAACAGGGGACACTGGAGGAACAGGAAACATTCGAGGAACAGGGAACGCTGGAGGAACAGGGAACACTCGTGGAACAGGGAACACTCGGGGAACACTCGAGGAACAGAGAACACTCGAGGAACACTCGAGGAACAGAGAACACTCGAGGAACAGGGAACACTCGAGGAACAGGGAACACTCGAGGAACAGGGAACACTCGTGGAACACTCGAGGAACAGGGAACACTCGAGGAACGTGGAACACTCGGGGAACAGGGAACACTCGGGGAACACTCGAGGAACAGGGAACACTCGAGGAACAGGGAACACTCGGGGAACAGGGAACACTCGAGGAACACTCGGGGAACACTCGAGGAACAGGGAACACTCGTGGAACACTCGAGGAACAGGGAACACTCGAGGAACGTGGAACACTCGGGGAACAGGGAACACTCGGGGAACACTCGAGGAACAGGGAACACTCGAGGAACAGGGAACACTCGGGGAACAGGGAACACTCGAGGAACACTCGGGGAACACTCGAGGAACAGCGAACACTCGGGGAACAGGGAACACTCGAGGAACACTCGAGGAACAGGGAACACTCGGGGAACACTCGAGGAACAGAGAACACTCGAGGAACAGAGAACACTCGAGGAACAGGGAACACTCGAGGAACAGGGAACACGCGAGGAACAGGGAACACTCGTGGAACACTCGGGGAACAGGGAACACTCGAGGAACACTCGAGGAACAGGGAACACTCGAGGAACAGGGAACACTCGGGGAACAGGGAACACTCGAGGAACACTCGGGGAACACTCGAGGAACAGGGAACACTCGGGGAACAGGGAACACTCGAGGAACACTCGTGGAACAGGGAACACTCGAGGGACAGGGAACACTCGTGGAACAGGGGACACTGGAGGAACACTCGAGGAACAGGGAACACTCGAGGAACAGGGAACACTCGAGGAACAGGGGACACTGGAGGAACACTCGAGGAACAGGGAACACTCGAGGAACAGGGAACACTCGATGAACAGGGAACACTCGAGGAACAGGGAACACTTGAGGAACAGGGAACGCTCGAGGAACAGGGAACGCTCGAGGAACAGGGAACACTCGAGGAACACTGGAGGAACAGGGAACACTGGAGGAACAGGGAACACTGGAGGAACAGGGAACACTGGAGGAACAGGGAACACTGGAGGAACAGGGACACTCGAGGAACAGGGTCACTCGAGGAACAGGGTCACTCGAGGAACAGGGACACTCGAGGAACAGGGACACTCGAGGAACAGGGAACGCTCGAGGAACAAGGAACACTGGAGGAACAGGGACACTGGAGGAACAGGGTCACTCGAGGAACAGGGAACATTCGAGGAACAGGGAACACTGGAGGAACAGGGACACTCGAGGAACAGGGAACAGTCGAGGAACAGGGAACAGTCGAGGAACAGGGAACACTCGAGGAACAAGGGAACACTGGAGGAACAGCGAACACTCGAGGAACAGGGTACACTCGAGGAACAGGGAACGCTCGAGGAACAAGGAACGCTCGAGGAACAAGGGAACACTGGAGGAACAGGAACACTCGAGGAACAAGGGAACACTGGAGGAACAGGGAACACTCGTGGAACAGGGAACACTCGAGGAACAGGGAACGCTCGAGGAACAAGGAACGCTCGAGGAACAAGGAACGCTCGAGGAACAGGGAACACTCGTGGAACAGGGAACACTCGAGGAACAGGGAACAGTGGAGGAACAGGGAACAGTGGAGGAACAGGGAACACTCGTGGAACAGGGAACACTTGAGGAACAGGGAACGCTCGAGGAACAGGGAACACTCGAGGAACAGGGAACACTCGAGGAACAGGGACACTCGAGGAACAGGGACACTCGAGGAACAGGGACACTCGAGGAACAGGGAACACTCGAGGAACAAGGAACGCTCGAGGAACAGGGAACGCTCGAGGAACAGGGAACACTTGAGGAACAGGGAACACTCGAGGAACAAGGAACGCTCGAGGAACAGGGAACGCTCGAGAAACAGGGAACGCTCGAGGAACAGGGAACACTCGAGGAACAGGGAACGCTCGAGAAACAGGGAACGCTCGAGGAACAGGGAACACTCGAGGAACAGGGAACGCTCGAGGAACAGGGGACACTCGAGGAACAGGGAACGCTGGAGGAACAGGGAACACTCGAGGAACACTTGAGGAACAGGGAACACTCGAGGAACACTCGAGGAACAGGGAACACTCAAGGAACAGGGAACACTCGAGGAACACTCGAGGAACAGGGAACACTCGAGGAACAGGGGACACTCGAGGAACAGGGAATACTGGAGGAACAGGGAACACTCGAGGAACAGGGAACACTGGAGGAACAGGGAACACTGGAGGAACAGGGAACTCTGGAGGAACAGGGAACACTCGAGGAACACTCGAGGAACAGGGAACACTGGAGGAACAGGGAACACTGGAGGAACAGGGAACACTGGAGGAACAGGGAACACTGGAGGAACAGGGAACACTCGTGGAACAGGGAACACTCGGGGAACACTCGAGGAACAGAGAACACTCGAGGAACACTCGAGGAACAGAGAACACTCGAGGAACAGGGAACACTCGAGGAACAGGGAACACTCGTGGAACACTCGAGGAACAGGGAACACTCGAGGAACGTGGAACACTCGGGGAACAGGGAACACTCGAGGAACAGGGAACACTCGGGGAACACTCGGGGAACACTCGAGGAACAGCGAACACTCGGGGAACAGGGAACACTCGAGGAACACTCGAGGAACAGGGAACACTCGGGGAACACTCGAGGAACAGGGAACACTCGAGCAACAGGGAACACTCGAGGAACAGGGAACACTCGAGGAACACTCGAGGAACAGGGAACACTCGGGGAACAGGGAACACTCGAGGAACAGGGAACACTCGGGGAACAGGGAACACTCGGGGAACAGGGAACACTCGGGGAACAGGGAACACTGGAGGAACAGAGAACACTGGAGGAACAGGAACACTCGAGGAACAGGAAAAACTGGAGGAACAGGGACACTCGAGGCACAGGGAACACTCGAGGGACAGGGAATACTGGAGGAACAGGGAACACTTGAGGAACAGGGAACGCTCGAGGAACAGGGAACACTCGAGGAACAGGGAACACTCGAGGAACAGGGACACTCGAGGAACAGGGAACACTCGAGGAACAAGGAACACTTGAGGAACAGGGAACGCTCGAGGAACAGGGACACTCGAGGAACAGGGACACTCGAGGAACAGGAAACATTCGAGGAACAGGGAACACTCGAGGAACAGGGAACACTGGAGGAACAGGGAACACTGGAGGAACAGGGAACACTGGAGGAACAGGGAACGCTCGAGAAACAGGGAACGCTCGAGGAACAGGGAACACTCGAGGAACAGGGAACACTCGAGGAACAGGGAACGCTCGAGGAACAGGGAACGCTCGAGGAACAGGGGACACTCGAGGAACAGGGAACGCTGGAGGAACAGGGAACACTCGAGGAACACTTCAGGAACAGGGAACACTCGACGAACACTTGAGGAACAGGGAACACTCGAGGAACAGGGAACACTCAAGGAACAGGGAACACTCAAGGAACACTCGAGGAACACTCGAGGAACAGGGAACACTGGAGGAACAGGGAACACTGGAGGAACAGGGAACACTGGAGGAACAGGGAACACTCGTGGAACAGGGAACACTCGGGGAACACTCGAGGAACAGGGAATACTGGAGGAACAGGGAACACTCGAGGAACAGGGAACACTGGAGGAACAGGGAACACTGGAGGAACAGGGAACACTGGAGGAACAGGGAACACTCGAGGAACACTCGAGGAACAGGGAACACTCGAGGAACAGGGAACACTGGAGGAACAGGGAACACTGAAGGAACAGGGAACACTCGTGGAACACTCGAGGAACAGAGAACACTCGAGGAACAGAGAACACTCGAGGAACAGGGAACACTCGAGGAACAGGGAACACTCGTGGAACAGGGAACACTCGAGGAACAGGGAACACTCGAGGAACAGGGAACACTCGGGGAACAGGGAACACTCGAGGAACACTCGAGGAACAGGGAACACTCGAGGAACAGGGAACACTCGGGGAACAGGGAACACTCGAGGAACACTCGGGGAACACTCGAGGAACAGCGAACACTCGGGGAACAGGGAACACTCGAGGAACACTCGAGGAACAGGGAACACTCGGGGAACACTCGAGGAACAGGGAACACTCGAGCAACAGGGAACACTCGAGGAACAGGGAACACTCGAGGAACACTCGAGGAACAGGGAACACTCGGGGAACAGGGAACACTCGAAGAACAGGGAACACTCGGGGAACAGGGAACACTCGGGGAACAGGGAACACTCGGGGAACACTCGAGGAACAGGGAACACTCGGGGAACAGGGAACACTGGAGGAACAGAGAACACTGGAGGAACAGGAACACTCGAGGAACAGGGAAAACTGGAGGAACAGGGACACTCGAGGCACAGGGAACACTTGAGGGACAGGGAACGCTCGAGGAACAGGGAATGCTCGAGGAACAGGGAACGCTCGAGGAACAGGGAACACTCGAGGAACAGGGAACGCTCGAGGAACAGGGAACACTCGAGGAACAGGGAACGCTCGAGGAACAGGGAACACTCGAGGAACAGGGAACACTGGAGGAACAGGGAACGCTCGAGGAACAGGGAACACTCGAGGAACAGGGAACACTCGAGGAACAGGGAATGCTCGAGGAACAGGGAATGCTCGAGGAACAGGGAACACTCGAGGAACAGGGAACGCTCGAGGAACAGGGAACACTGGAGGAACAGGGAATGCTCGAGGAACAGGGAACGCTCGAGGAACAGGGAACACTCGATAAACAGGGAACGCTCTAGGAACAGGGAACACTGGAGGAACAGGGAACACTGGAGGAACAGGGAACACTGGAGGAACAGGGAACACTGGAGGAACAGGGAACACTGGAGGAACAGGGAACGCTCGAGGGACAGGGGACACTTGAGGAACAGGGGACACTCGAGGAACAGGGAACACTGGAGGAACAGGGAGCGCTCGAGGAACAGGGAACACTCGAGGAACAGGGAACACTCGAGGAACAGGGAACACTCGAGGAACAGGGAACACTCGAGGAACAGGGAACACTCGAGGAACAGGGAACGCTCGAGTAACACTGGAGGAACAGGGAACGCTCGAGGAACAGGGAACACTCAAGGAACAGGGAACGCTCTAGGAACAAGGGACACTCGAGGAACAGGGAACACTCGAGGAACAGGGAACGCTGGAGGAACAGGGAACACTCGAGGAACAGGGAACGCTCGAGGAACAGGGAACACTCGAGGAACAGGGAACACTCGAGGAACAGGGAACACTCGAGTAACAGGGAACACTCGAGGAACAGGGAACGCTCGAGTAACACTGGAGGAACAGGGAACGCTC
This sequence comes from Squalus acanthias, assembly GCA_030390025.1. Classification (NCBI taxonomy): domain Eukaryota; kingdom Metazoa; phylum Chordata; class Chondrichthyes; order Squaliformes; family Squalidae; genus Squalus; species Squalus acanthias. The sequence continues at coordinate 4,877,203 of CM059439.1, read as the reverse complement.
GAGGAACAGGGAACACTCGAGGAACAGGGAACGCTTGAGGAACAGGGAACACTGGAGGAACAGGGAACACTCGAGGAACAGGGAACACTCGAGGAACATGGAACACTCGAGGAACAGGGAACGCTCTAGGAACAGGGAACGCTCGAGGAACAGGGAACGCTCGAGTAACACTGGAGGAACAGGGAACACTCGAGGAACAGGGAACACTCGGGGAACACTAGAGGAACAGGGAACACTCGAGGAACAGGGAACACTGGAGCAGCAAGGAAACACTGGAGGAACAGGGAACACTCGAGGAACAGGGAACACTGGAGGAACAGGGAACACTGGAGGAACAGAGAACACTCGAGGAACAGGGAACACTCGAGGAACAGGGAACACTCGAGGAACAGGGAACACTCGAGGAACAGGGAACACTCGAGGAACAGGGAACACTCGTGGAACAGGGAACACTCGAGGAACAGGGAACACTCGAGGAACAGGGAACACTGGAGCAACAAGGGAACACTCGAGGAACAGAGGACACTCGAGGAACAGGGAACACTGGAGGAACAGGGAGCGCTCGAGGAACAGGGAACACTCGAGGAACAGGGAACACTCGAGGAACAGGGAACACTCGAGTAACAGGGAACACTCGAGGAACAGGGAACACTGGAGGAACAGGGAACACTGGAGGAACAGGGAACACTGGAGGAACAGGGAACACTGGAGGAACAGGGGACACTCGAGGAACAGGGAACACTGGAGGAACAGGGAGCGCTCGAGGAACAGAGAACACTCGAGGAACAGGGAACGCTCGAGGAACAGGGAACACTCGATAAACAGGGAACGCTCTAGGAACAGGGAACACTGGAGGAACAGGGAACACTGGAGGAACAGGGAACACTGGAGGAACAGGGAACACTGGAGGAACAGGGAACGCTCGAGGGACAGGGGACACTTGAGGAACAGGGAACACTCGAGGAACAGGGAACACTCGAGGAACAGGGAACGCTCGAGGAACAGGGAACACTCGAGGAACAGGGAACACTCGAGTAACAGGGAACACTCGAGGAACAGGGAACGCTCGAGTAACACTGGAGGAACAGGGAACGCTCGAGGAACAGGGAACACTCAAGGAACAGGGAACGCTCTAGGAACAAGGGACACTCGAGGAACAGGGAACACTCGAGGAACAGGGAACGCTGGAGGAACAGGGAACACTCGAGGAACAGGGAACGCTCGAGGAACAGGGAACACTCGAGGAACAGGGAACGCTCTAGGAACAGGGAACACTCGAGGAACAGGGAACACTCGAGGAACAGGGAACACTCGAGGAACAGGGAACACTCGAGGAACAGGGAACACTCGAGGAACAGGGAACACTCGAGGAACAGGGAACGCTCAAGGAACAGGGAGCGCTCGAGGAACAGGGAACACTCGAGGAACAGGGAACACTCGAGGAACAGGGAACACTCGAGTAACAGGGAACACTCGAGGAACAGGGAACGCTCGAGTAACACTGGAGGAACAGGGAACGCTCGAGGAACAGGGAACACTCGAGGAACAGGGAACGCTTGAGGAACAGGGAACACTGGAGGAACAGGGAACACTCGAGGAACAGGGAACACTCGAGGAACATGGAACATTCGAGGAACAGGGAACGCTCTAGGAACAGGGAACGCTCGAGGAACAGGGAACGCTCGAGTAACACTGGAGGAACAGGGAACACTCGAGGAACAGGGAACACTCGGGGAACACTCGAGGAACAGGGAACACTCGAGGAACAGGGAACACTGGAGCAGCAAGGAAACACTGGAGGAACAGGGAACACTCGAGGAACAGGGAACACTGGAGGAACAGGGAACACTGGAGGAACAGAGAACACTCGAGGAACAGGGAACACTCGAGGAACAGGGAACACTCGAGGAACAGGGAACACTCGTGGAACAGGGATTCTCGAGGAACAGGGAACACTCGAGGAACAGGGAACACTGGAGCAACAAGGGAACACTTGAGGAACAGAGGACACTCGAGGAACAGGGAACACTGGAGCAACAAGGGAACACTCGAGGAACAGAGGACACTCGAGGAACAGGGAACACTGGAGTAACAAGGGAACACTGGAGGAACAAAGGACACTCGAGGAACAGGGAACACTCGTGGAACAGGGAACGCTCGAGGAACACTGGAGGAACAGGGGACACTCGAGGAACAGAGAACACTCGAGGAACAGGGACACTCGAGGAACAGAGAACACTCGAGGAACAGGAAACACTCGAGGAACAGGGACACTGGAGGAACAGAGAACACTCGAGAAACAGGGACACTGGAGGAACAGGGAACGCTCGAGGAACACTGGAGGAACAGGGGACACTCGAGGAACAGAGAACACTCGAGGAACAGGGAACACTCGTGGAACAGGGAACACTGGAGGAACAGGGACACTCGAGGAACAGAGAACACTCGAGGAACAGGGACACTCGAGGAACAGGGACACTCGAGGAACAGAGAACACTCGAGGAACAGGGAACACTCGAGGAACAGGGACACTGGAGGAACAGAGAATACTCGAGGAACAGGGACACTGGAGGAACAGGGAACACTGGAGGAACAGGGAACACTCGAGGAACAGAGAACACTCGAGGAACAGGGGACACTCGAGGAACAGGGAACACTTGAGGAACAGGGACACTGGAGGAACAGAGAACACTCGAGGAACAGAGAACACTCGAGGAACAGGGAACACTCAAGGAACAGGGAACACTGGAGGAACAGGGAACGCTGGAGGAACAGGGAACATTGGAGGAACAGGGAACACTGGAGGAACAGGGAACACTCGAGGAACAGGGAACACTGGAGGAACAGGGAACACTGGAGGAACAGGGAACACTGGAGGTACAGGGGACACTCGAGGAACAGGGACACTCGAGGAACAGGGAACACTCGAGGAACAGGGAACACTCGAGGAACAGAGGACACTCATGGAACAGGGAACACTCATGGAACAGGGAACGTTCAAGGAACACTGGAGGAACAGGGAACACTCGAGGAACAGGGAATACTCGAGGAACAGGGAACACTGGAGGAACAGGGAACGCTCGAGAAACAGGGAACGCTCGAGGAACAGGGAACACTGGAGGAACAGGGTACGCTCGAGAAACAGGGAACGCTCGAGGAACAGGGAACACTCGAGGAACAGGGAACACTCGAGGAACTGGGAACGCTCGAGGAACACTGGAGGAACAGGGAACTCTCGAGGAACAGGGAACACTCGAGGAACAGGGAACGCTCGAGGAACAGGATCACTCGAGGAACAGGGAACGTTCGAGGAACACTGGAGGAACAGGGAACACTCGAGGAACAGGGAATACTTGAGGAGAAGGGAACACTGGAGGAACTCAATTACATTTTTTTAATCCTTAGAAAAGTGATGATCTGGGAGACACTTTTGTTAACTTGGGGAGTATTCCAATGGCTACCATTCCAACGTTTCAAAATTTCTTGACAAAAATATATTTTCTCCTTCTGTATCTTCAATGTTTTTGTTTCAATTGTCGAATCAAATTTCATAGAATTTACAGCACAGAAACAGGCCATTCGGCCCAACTGGTCCGTGCTGGTGTTTATGCTCCACATGAGCATCTCCCGCCTTACTTCATCTCACCCTATCAAACTATCCTTCTATTCCTTTCTCCCACATGCACTTATCTAGCTTCCCCTTTTTGTACTAAAGGAAAAGAAAAAAAAATCATAGCATACACACACACAAACGTGAAGCAAACTGAAGGTAAACTGCGCCCACACCTAATTTCTGCCCCATGTCTGCTGGGAGTTGTGCAACTTTGACCGTTGAGGGATCAGGTGAACCTATATTTCTCTGAACCAGCTGTTGGGTGGTTGGAAAAATTGGACAGGTGGTCCCTTGAAGCACTCCTTGGAGCAGGATCAGCTCACCTCCTATGCAACCGCCCCACCCTCCCCATCCCTCCACACACACACACACACACCCTCCCCTCCCAAAGGGAGCCTCCTTGAAGCAGCATTGAAATAACAACAACAACTGGAAGGGATGGAATAGCAGCGTGGGTGAAGTGCTTTATATTGCTCAATATTGGGCAATTTGTTATATGCAGCCGTCTCTCGAGCTTATGGCCCTGTACACCAGAAGGAATCCAGCTGACTTGTGTTTTGGCCCATTGTCTTGCACACCGAGTCGCTCCGACGAAATGATCACCTCACTGGTTGCATTCCTCTGTTCAAAGGTACTCCTTCATTCATACAGTATGATTAACATTAAAAAAATCCCAAGGCAGTCCAGAGAAGGTGTCTGGAAATTGGACGCTGTGCCAGAAAGGAGAATCAGGAGGGTTGACTAAAAACTTGGCCGAAGAGATGGGTTTGAACATAAGGACATAAGAATTAGGAGCAGGAGTCGGCCATACGGCCCTTCGAGCCTGCTCCGCCATTCAATAAGATCATGGCTGATCTTCGACCTCAACTCCACTTTCCCGCCCGATCCCCATTTCCCTTGATTCCCCATGAGTCCAAAAATCTATCTATCTCAGCCTTGAATATACTCAAAGACTGAGCCTCCACAGCCCTCTGGGGTAGAGAATTCCAAAGATTCACAACCCTCTGAGTGAAGAAATTCCTCCTCATCTCTGTCTTAAATGGCCAACCCCTTATCCTGAGACTATGGCCCTTAGTTCTAGACTCTCCAGCCAGGGGAAACAACCTTTCAGCATCTATGCTGTCAATCCCCCTCAGAATCTTATATGTTTCAATGAGATCACCTCTCATTCTTCTAAACCCAGAGAGTATAAGACCAATCTACTCAGTCTACTCTAGAGAATATAGGCCCAATCTACTCAATCTTGAAAGGGTGGTGAAGAGGCAAAAGGGTTTAGGGAGTTAATTCCAGGAATAGGACTTGGGCAGATGAAGGCTCTGCCACCAATGGTGGGATGAAGGAAGGGGGCATGCACAAGAGGCCACAGTTAGTAGCCCTTCTTTCAGTTTGCCAGTTCCCTCCCCCTCCCCCCCCCCCCCCCCCCCCCCCCACCCCCACCCCCCGTCCTCTCCTGAAGGTATTGATGCCTGGTAGGGTTTCATAGACAGCTCTCTTCCTCCAGGCCCTCTCCCAAGTGGCCATTGTTCAACTCTTGAGTCTATTGGCGCCCCAGCTAAGACCAGCTAACTTGGCACAGAGCAGGAATCAAACCTGGGACCTTATAGTCTCTGTGGCTCAGTTACACAACAACGACTTGCATTTATATAGCGACTTTAACAACGTAAAACATCCCAAGATGTTACACAGGAGCGTAATCAGACAAAATTGACACCAAGCCACACAAGGAGATATTAGGACAGGTGACGAAAAGCTTGGCTCATTGAGGTAGGTTTTAGGAAGCTTCTTAAAGGAGGATAGAAAGATAGAGAGGTTTGGGGGGCGAATTCCAGAATTTAGGGCCTAGGCAGCTGAAGGCACGAAGGCCTGGGGCGAAGGAAACTGGGTATGAGGAGGCCAGAATTGGAGGAACGCTGAGTTCTCGGAGGGTTGTAGGCAATGTTCCCTCGAATTGTTTTTCCTGCGCGGGCCCTTTAAATTTGCTGGGCGGTAACTCTGCCCGCGGCAGCAGCTGGTGAGCGGCCTTCACGGGCCCTCCCGATTGGTACGCGGCCACCCACCTTCAGGGGAACATTGGTTGTAGGGCCGGAGGAGGTTACAGAGATAGAGAGGGGCGAGGCCATGGAGACCGTGCAAAGTACCATGATTGTATTGCAGTGCTCACAGAAACAATGGGCCGTATTTTCCGATCGGAGGCCTCCCGCGTGCGGAGGCCTCCGATCTGGAAAAATCTACGGACTTACCTGAGGGCTCCCGAGGCGCCTATACTTCCGTTCCTGGGCCTCTCGAACTCGAAAGTGCGCAGGGCCCAGGTATCCCAGAGGCACAGGCAGTTCGCAAGCGTCCCTGGGATCACGTGGGCCATGGGGAGCCAATAGGAGAAGGGAATCTCCCTTCATACACCTGACAGATAGACCTGTCAAATATATGAATGGAGATCACCCCAAAAACATAGTAAAACTTTAAAGAAATTTTTAAAAAAAATCACCTTTTTAAAATTAGTTGAAATTACAATAAATTTAATATTTTAAACAAAAATTTAATTTTTTGAAAAAAATTATTGAAGTTTTTTACGGGGCTAAAAATAAACTTACCTTTTTTTAAAAGTATTTTTAAATGATGAATGAGTGAAAAACCATTTTTAAAAAACTTTTTTTCAACTCTTATCCTGGTAAAAGCAGGCCTTACACCTGCTTTCACCAGGCGTAAGAATTCTAAGAGTTTTCTGCAGGCGGAGGGTCTCCAGAAAGCGGAACTATCCGCCCGCAGAGGCCCTTCTCCAGGGCAGGCGTCCGATTTGTCAAGAGCATTCTTGACAGATCGGAAATGCCGGTTTTCAGCGCATGTGCTGGGCATGCCTGAAACCTGACCTGACGAAGGAGCAGCGCTCCGAAAGCTTGTGATTTCAAATAAAACTGTTGGACTATAACCTGGTGTTGTGCGACTTCTCACCTGTGTCCACCCCAGTCCAACACCGGCATCTCCGCATCATGCCTGAAACCGGCATTTCCGATGTCCCTACGAGTGGGTACACAGCGCGTACACACCCGTCGAGATCGGAATATCCGCCCCAAAATCTCCAATACAATGTCCAAACGTCAGTGCTGCAGAATTTCAAGTTAACTGTGGAAAACAGCCCTATTACCTGTATGACTTTCCATGTTCTCGTACCATTTCAGCAGCACATTAAACTTTACTAGCTCCAATATAGCATCCAGATGTTGCGAACAGGAAGGCGGGCAGCTTGTGCACAGAACCCCGTCTGCTTTGCAGTGAACCACAACTGATGCCTGGTTAACATCCTCATCAAAAAAAAATCTGCCATTTGGCCTTTATGTTGGGGGAGGGGGAACGTTGCGGGGGAGGCGAATAATTAGGGCAATATTTTTAAAACAACATCTTAAGCTCTTGCAGATCGTGGTAAGACCACCCAATTAAGCAGCGGGGGGCTCTGCCTCTTTTCAAACCTTTTTCAATTAAACTTCTGTTTCGCTGAAGGGTTTACACGTGGGGAACTTTGTGCCGCATCTCCTTTCGGAAGTTTCAACGCTTCCAAGAATGGTGCTGGAGACCGAGAGCAGGCTCGCAAGTCCGCTGTCATGTTGAATCTGCTAAGTTGCTTGTTTCTTTACGCTGAGGATTAAGTACCTGACAGAAACGCCCCTATAATGTCTCAGAACAGATTTTTCTCATGCTCTGTAATCTGAAGCTTTATTTTTTTTTAGGTGACCTTTCCATGCCGTGTGCACTCGCAGACAGATGAAATCTCCACACGTGTCTCCGAAATCCCAGCTGCCTTTCCTTGGCATGTTGGAGACAAGCTCCAAGATGCAGTCCTGCTCCTCGGTTGAGTCTTCCTATCACTGGTGGAGCTGGAACGTCGGAACATGAGCAGGCCACATTCTGCCCCTCGAGCCTGTTCCGCCATTCAGTTAGATCATGGCTGATCTGGATCTTAACTCCAGGTGGGTCTGTGGAGTTCAGATACAGATCAGCCATGATCTAATTGAATGGTGGGCGGGACAGGTTAGAGGGGCTGAATGGCCTCCTCCTGTTCCCATGTTCCAGTCCCATCAGTTTAAGGGGAAACTGAACAAGTTACCCCAGTTCCTGCCTGATGACACCTGCACCAAAACAGGGGGCCCACGGCACCTCACTGGTGGGGTTGAAGATTTTTGTTTCTCCATTTTTAACGTGGCGAAATCAAGCTCCTCCGTCCATCCCTCCCATGGGTCAGGTACAGCGCGGTTAGATGCAGATTAATAGTGTAGTGGTTCTCTCACTGGAGTAGTAATCCAGTAGTAATTTAAATGCAGTTTTTTTTTAAATGTGGAAATAAAAAACTGGGGCTAGAAGTTCAGCTGGTTAGCGCCTCCAGGGGGCGATGTCATAAATCGCAAGTAACAACTCAGGAAGTACTACTGGGCGGCCAGCTGGGGCGCCGTCCAGGGAGTATAAATACTCAGGCATGGGCCCACCTTGGGCAGAGACAATCTGGAAACAGGAAGCTAGTGACTGCTAACTAGACCTCCATGTTTTGTTACAAGTTGATTAAAGCCTTGCTTTATGTTCAAGTGCGTAGTGAGTCTTTATTACGTCAATTTAATCAACTTGATATCGTCTCCACGCTTTGGGTGATTCGGAACAACCAGCTGCAACTCGAACCACAGAAGGGAACTAGGGCAAGAAACTGATCCATCATGGAGAAACTCCTTAGACCCGCTCGTCTCGACCTGGACCCGAATGCACCTGCGGCAGCGAAGGTATGGAAGCATTGGTTTCGTACCTTTAGCAACTTTCTTGAAGAATGTGGGGCGGATGTCCCTAATAAGTTACGAATGCTTATCAACTACGTGTCTCCTCATGTGTATGATTATATTGAGGACTGTATAGTCTATGACACGGCTATCGAAATCTTACAGCAGCTATATGTCAAGTCCCCAAATGAAATATTTGCTCGACACCTACTGGCCACAACTCGGCAGCAGCCTGGGGAATCACTCGATGAATTTCTCCAGAAACTTCGCAGGCTCAGCAAGGATTGTAACCTTAAAGCAGTTACAGCTGAACAGTATCAAGAGGAACTAATCCGCGATTCCTTTATCAATGGAATCGCGTCCCCTTTTATAAGTCAGCGCCTGCTGGAAAATAAAACCCTCAATTTACGGGCTGCTTATGACCAGGCGTGTTCCTTGGACTTGGCCAAGAAAAATGCAGACACTTATCTCCCACCACGTGCACGGGCGGCGGCTATCTCCTTTAATGAGTCTTTCGGTAGGTCTCGGGCGGATGCCCCCACTGATGTTGACTCTACTCTAACGGACGACGACCCTACCCTAGAGGCCTTCGCTGATGACGACCCCGCCCTAGCAGCATCCTGGCAATCAGGAAGAAAGTGTTTCTTTTGTGGAGGGGCGTGCCATCACAGAAAATTTTGCCCGGCTCGTAATGTGACCTGCAATCATTGCAGCAAGAAAGGACACTTTTCCAAGGTATGCCAGTCACGGGCCTTTGCTAACAAGAAAGGCCGCTCCTCTAAAGTATACCGGTCGAGAGCTCCTGTTAGCTTCACAGCTGCTATCTATGGAGCTGCTCCTCCCCCAAGAACTACTGTTAAGGCTACAGTTGCCGAAGGGAAAATTGCCCCTCCTCCCATCACGGCTGTTTTTCCCCAAAGTTTGTCCCATGCAGCCACGAAGGTTTCAGTAAATGGGCACACTCTAAGCGCGCTAATCGACTCCTGCAGCTCTGACAGCTTCATTAGTAAGCGGGCTGTCAACAGGTTAAAACTGCACATTTATCCCTCGGACAGGGAGATTGCAATGGCTCTGACGACTCTGACCACCAATTCTTCTGGTCTGTCTGGTCAACCTCATCCTCAACGGCCGCACGTATCTCTCCACCCGGCTCGGAGTACTCGCAAACTTATGCAGCGATGTGCTTCTGGGACAGGACTTCCAGAAGCAGCACAAGAAGATCACTTTTGAGTTTGGAGGGTCAAGGCCGGAGCTTACCATTTCTAAGGTGCCGTTTTGTGCACTCTCGGCGGCCTTACTCGGTGAACCCTCCCTGTTTGCCAATCTTCCCCCCCGCTGTAAACCCATAGCCACCAAATCGCGGCGCTTTAGCCAAGACGATCGAGCGTTTATTGAGGCGGAAATCTCTCGCCTTTTAGTCGACGGTATTATCGAGCCATGTTCATCTCCCTGGCGGGCTCAGGTCGTCATCGTGAGGAATCCCTTAAAACAACATAAAAAACATCTGTGTATCGATTATTCGCAGACTATTAATCTATATACCGATCTGGATGCCTACCCGCTGCCACGCATAGATGACATGGTCAACAACCTTGCCAAATACAAGGTATTCTCGACCTTCGATTTAAAAAGCGCGTACCATCAGGTGCCACTGCAAGACTCCGACAAGAAGTATACGGCCTTTGAGGCCAATGGTCGGCTTTTCCAGTTTCGCCGCCTTCCATTCGGGGTCACCAATGGGGTGGCCGTCTTCCAACGGGCCATGGATGGCCTAGTCCGGCAAGAGAACTTGACGGATACCTTTCCGTATTTAGACAATATCACTATTGCTGGCCATGATCAAAAGGAGCATGACGCCAATCTTCAGAGATTTTTTGACGTACTCCGCCGTCGCCACTTAACGTTAAACGAATCCAAATCGGTGAAGTCGGTGCCATCGGTGAACATTCTTGGCTACTGGGTGGGCAACGGTGTTATTAAACCGGACCCAGAGCGACTTCGTCCACTTCAGGAGCTCCCTCCCCCGACGAACCTCGGCTCTCTTCGTCGGGCACTTGGCATGTTTGCTTATTACGCAAAATGGATACCACACTTCTCCGATAAAATACAGCCCCTGCTCCATGCGAAGTCTTTTCCATTGGAAGCTACGGCTATTTCTGCCTTCAACCTCCTCAAACGACAGCTGGAGAAAGCCACGCTTCGCTCCATTGACGAAAATCTTCCTTTTGTGGTCGAATGCGATGCATCGGAGGTGGCGATCTCCGCTACCTTGAATCAAGGTGGCCGACCCGTGGCATTCCTATCCAGAACCTTGCAGGGTAGCGAGCTCCATTACCCCCCCGTCGAGAAGGAGGCTACGGCCATCATCGAGGCTGTACGCCAATGGGGTCATTTTCTTGCTCGGCGTCATTTTACGCTTATAACTGACCAGCGCTCTGTGGCCTTCATGTTGGATAACCGGAGGCGCACGAAAATCAAAAATAATAAAATTCAACTCTGGAGGATGGAGCTGGCTGCCTTTGGATATACTATCTG